>CAUYRH010001709.1:0-92726 GCA_963574655.1 Perodicticus potto
CATAATATTCCATGGTATAAATGTACCACAGTTTATTAATCCATTCATGGATCGATGGGCTCTTGGGCTTCTTCCATGACTTAGCAATAATGAATTGGGCTGCAATAAACAATCTGGTACAGATATCTTTGTTGTAATGTGCTTTTTGGTCATCTGGGTATATACCCAGTAAAGGAATTATAGGGTCAAATGGCAAGTCTATTTTTAGAGTCTCTGAGTATTCTCCAAACGTCTTTCCAAAACGGATGTATTAGTTTGCATTCCCACCAGCAATGTAGAAGTGTTCCCTTTTCTCCACAGCCACGCCAACATCGCTGATCTTGGGATTTCATCATGTGGGCTAATCTTACTGGCGTTAGATGATATCTCAAGGTAGTTTTGATTTGCATTTCTCTGATGATTAAAGATAATGAGCATTTCTTCATGTGTCTGAAGGCCGTGTGCCTGTCTTCTTTAGAGAAGCTTCTTTTTAGATCTTTTGCCCATCCTGAGATGGGATCTCTTGTTCTTTTCTTGCAAATATGTTGGAGTTCTCTGTGTATTCTGGTTATTAAGCCTTTATCGGAGGCATAACTTGCAAATATTCTTTCCCATTCTGAGGGCTGTCTGCTAGCGATACTTACTGTGTTCTTGGCGGTGCAGAAGCTTTTTAGTTTCATCAGATCCCAGTACTCATGAATGGTATGTTAACCAGGTGGATGAAAATATCTCCAATTGTATATCAAGCCCACACACTGTACCCCATGATTGAATTATTGTACACAGCTATGATTCAATAAAAAAAAAAAAAAAGAAATTCTTCACACAGGAGACTTATATCTTTTCCCCCATTTATTCGATTATTCATTTGTACAATTTATTTCATACTTTGGGTTATAATACAATACTACTTTATTAATTTTATTGCTTACGTTGTTTCAGCTTTGACCGCTGGCTGCACATTGGGTTGAGTTCTGTGTCCCTTTGACCCCCTCCACTCCATCATTGTGAGAATGTGTGTGTGCACGTGATTTGAGCATCTCCCTACTCCCTGGGACTACGAGATACTCGGGGCTTAGCTTGTATATTCCTGCCCCTGTCCTACTAGAATCAGCCTTTCTCCCCCGAGGCCCCAGTTCCTTCTTTTTTTTTTTTTTTTTTTTGGCTGGGGCCAGGTTTGAACCCGCCACCTCTGGTATAGGGGGCCAGCACCCTACTCCTTTCTTAAGAGAATGACACTAGAAACAAAGAGTATCCAAGTAGGTATGAAGACACAGCAAGTAGCTATGAAGTACTGATGTATTTTAACATAAAAGGGAACATGGTTTCAGATTCACATAAATTTCTATAAACTACAACTTGTCAGTTCGGGGTATAATAGTAAAGGGGAATATCCACGTAATGTAAAAAGTCTAATACTCCTCCCTACATATAGATATTGGTGTATGAAGCTACATTTCACATTTTGCAACAGCTTGAGTGCAGAAGCAGGAATGAGAATCTGCTGTTCTCTGTTAAGCCAGATATGAAAGAGATGTAAACCAAATGAAATGCTAAATCATTTTTGTTTCAGATATTAATAGCTATTACTTTAAAATGTAGCATTTATGCTAACACGTAATGAGTTTATTACTGTTATTTTAGATCAATAGATATGTATTTTTATGATATCTTCAGTTTCTACAGAATGTCTACAATAGCAAATTCTAATAGCTGTAACTCACAGAAGAAGCCATTTGGGGTCCTCAGTAATTTTTAAAAGTGTAAATGAGTCCTGAGACAAAAGAAGGTGAGAGTGGCTGTCCTGGCCACACCAGACTAATTGCTATCTGCCAGCACCCTCTCTCGCCTTTCTGGAAGCTTTGGGTATTTACATCATGCTTAAATCTAGAAGGCCCTGCCACTCCTTCCATTAAGGTGACTCCTTCTCACCTCTAAAGACACAGTTCACATGTCTCCTTTGAAGTATGCCCAGCTGTCCAGCAAACTTAAGTTTACCCTCCACATTCCCATATCACTTGCTTCTCAGTTCTATGTTGATGTGTGCCACGTAGTGTTTGCAATTATCTGTCTCTGCGTCTGTCTTGAACAAGGGCAAGGATTTCTCTGCCTCATTGTTCTGCCTGGATGCACAGCACAATGGCAGTCACATTTTTTGGTATTCAGGGTACATTTGTGGAAGGAGTAAAGGGACCCAGGGACTCCCATATCTTCCAGGGACTGACCTTGCAGTCTTTATGTCTGAATAAATATATCTGTTTCTCCTTCTTTACAGGAGAAAGGGCAAGATGTTTACCTCTTGGATATTTAGTTTAAGTCAGTCGATATTTCTCAAATGCCTGTTGTATGCCAGGCACTGTGCTATGTCCCGGGGAAAAGGTAGTCAGGCGAAGAGGAAATAACTTTATGTTCCCCCTAGTCTGCCTCCCACAGCTAAGGGCATCCATAGCCAAAGCAGTCAGCTAATCCAAATCCCCTAACCCTGGGGCGTGAATAGGGTCAAAGAGCAAGAAAACATCCAGTGAATTCAAAATATGTACAGAGCTCCCGTAGAGAATAAAATGTAGAAAATATTTTGTGCAGGCTGGTGATCAGATATAGCCAGATTCAACAACTATTTGCCGTGCCTCTTAAACAAGTCCTTAAATTTTAGCTGTCGTTGTTCATACATGTGTTCGGATATTTCAAGCTAAAAGTACAACTTACTTGTTGCCACTGAACCAGTGTCTGAAATTCTTTTTTGGCCTAAATTGTCCAAATGTGTCCCATAGCCACTATCCACATGTGCCATTGAGCACCTGAAATGTGGCTAATGGTACATGTTGAAAAGTAGTATTGGGGAAATATCGGATTTAATAAAATAAATTGCTAAAATTGCTGCATCCATTTATTTTTATCATTTTAACATGGCTATTGGAGTATTTTAAATTCCATAGGTGGCTGAGGTGATGTTCCTGCTGGACAGCGCAGAGCTAGGCCACAGCCTCTGATCATCTTGCAGCTTTCAGGTTAGCAGAATGGCTGGCTCCAGCCATTCCTCTGCCCCACTGTCCTGTTCACTTGGCCAGAAATCCTTCCATTTAACTCAAAGCCCCAGGTCTCCGCCTGCCTTTGTGAAGCGAGGTCACTAACATAAGATCACTCTGAGCAAGCTCCTTCCCTCTCCTGATAACACCACGTGGAAGGCCTCACCTGAAAGGGAATCTCCCAGCACATCTCAGGCTGGTCAGCAGGCAGGCTCTGAAGACAAAGAAGGGGTTGTTGATGGAGTGTTCAATCCCTACAGGAAAGTCAGTCGCAATCCAGCCTTTCTCCTCTCCTCGCCCTCCTGCACCTGAGGCCACCTCCATTTTCTCTGCAAAGCTCTGCACAAAATAGCCCCGTCACCTGAGCATCCCCACTTCCCGCTTTGGCAGACTTCTCACCTGCAGCCCTGGAATAATTAACGGCAGGTGAGCCCTGCCTGGGAGACCCTGAGGAGCTTGCTTCCCCAGGCAGATTCCAGACACATGCCTGGCATCCCGTGAGGCTGGTCCAAACCACCTCTATGGTCCATGTTCCTATTGTCAAAGGAGAACTGGATCCAGCAGGATCTACTCAGTTTTGCCTATTTTTAAAAGCATGGCCATGTTCCCAGTTACTTGGGCTCAAAATAATTCTTAACTCTCCCCTCTCTCCTTCCCTTGTCTGAAATTAGGGCCTATTTATTTCCATTTTCCTTCCCATCCCCCTGGACCAGGCCACCTCTTGGCATCCAAAGTGACCACAATAATTGCCACCACACTGCAGGCAGCTACTGATTTTGTACTTTCTGTTTTTTATACCAACCTGGCAGGGAAGCATCTTTAGCCACATTTACTGGTAAGGAAACAAAGATGTGAAGGGGAAAAGAATGTGCGGCATTAAGTAGCAGGATTATAACTGAGGTAAGTCTGAGTCCGAAGCCTGTGTTCTCTCCATGCCGGTTTCCTAGCTGAGTGTAATGAGAAATAAAATAATTAAAACCATTTATATCTAAGTCGGTCAGTTTATTCATTGGCCAATGACTGAGGAATGATTCAAACACGTGACTGTTGGGGGTGTACCTCCCAGCTGGCTGACAATGTTAGAGCCCTGACCGGTTGGAATTTATACTTAGCTCTTTCTTATACTGCTGATTGCATATTGTTTCATATTTATGTGTCGTATACAGATTGCTAAATAAGTTGTTTTGTGTATTTTGTTAAATAAATGCACTTTAAACGTATAATAGTATGCCTTTTCTCCTTCCTAACCCTTTAGCTTTATAAGGATAGAAGCTGCGTCTTTGTCTGTATTGCATCCCATGGCAGAGTACTGCCTAATTCTGATGGATGCTCAGTAAAGGTTTTCTAATTGAGTCACTTCTGATGCGCAGCGGATAAAGTCCAATCTGAGGTCCTTTTTAATCAATATGGCCCTCATTTCACAGCCTTGCACCTGCCATTTCTCAACCCTGTTCCCTCATGCCACCAGTGTTCTAGCCACAATGGCTGTCTTCCCCCTAAACAGTATGTTTTGCCCCAATTCTAATTTCCTCTCTCTGGATTGTCTTTCTCTATCATGGATTCCTGGCATTCCCTCGTCTTTCAAGGCCCCTGTTAAATATCACCTCCACCATGACATCATCCTCCTCGGTGCCTCTCTGCAACTCTACCTGTATCTTTGTCCAAAACCCAATTCTCTTCTAATGATCTGTTTACAAACCATTTCTCACTAGCTAGAATTATACTTTGTAAGATTCATTATTTCCAAAGCCTAGTGTTGCAGGAAAACATTCACCCTTTAAAAAATCACTTTATCATAGGAGAATTAAACACAGGCAAAAGAATAAGAATTCAGGATATAGACAAATGTCTTGATCAGAAATATAATAAGGAAAAGCTTTTCCCGAGATTTAAAGGAGGGATTCCTGGCTTGATTAGAGGAAGAAAGGGAAAGGGTGAGAGACTTCTCAGGCTTCCTCATAAGGATATCAGGTGACCCAAGAGAAATTACTTCAAGGTATGCCAAGGTCAGTGGCAGGACCATCGCAGCCATGTAGGAAGATGTCGATGGCATTGACTGTGGTGATGGGCACCACAGGCAGATGGCAGGCCGCCAGCACCAGATGGGCCCCTTCCTCTAACTCCTTTGCCACCAGGACCCCACCTGAGACCCGAGACTGCAAAGTGGCCATGGAGCTGGAAAGGGAAACCCCACCTGGTGGGAAAGAGACTGAAACTAAACACTAGGTTGCCATAAAGAAAGTAAGCAAATATGTATTTTTTACAAAGCTAAGATTGCACATTGAAATACATACTTCTAGGGACTGACATGGGGATAGCTCCTAAAAGGTTTGTCTTGAATTTTGAGTGGGTGAATGAGTAAGCACAGATTTGCCACACCGTTGCTGAACTTTTCATGGTAGGACCTAATGGGTATTCAGTCAGCTGTTGGAGTTTTAGGAGAAAAAGAAATAACATCTTTGTCTTTGCTTCTCAAAATTGCAACTAACTGGAGAATATTTACAAAGGAAATAGCCAAAAAGATATTTTTTAAAAATCAGCTTTATCAGTGAATTGAAAGGATGAAGCTTAGATCCATAGCCACAGTCAGGATCCCCGAGGCAATCCTCTTACAAGGAACTCACCCCCCAATTGCACTCTGCCTCAGTAACCTGCCACATGGGTGAAGCAAGGTCGCATATATGCTGAGTCCAGGTCACAGAGAGAGACCAGTGACCCACACATCTCGCAGGCTGAGCCAAGCATGTTCCTTTCCCAAATCATCAGTCATACACTTTGTCCCCTTCCCATGAGGAAAAGCAAGTCAGGGGTAAGGAGAAAGCCCAGGAATGTTTCACTAGTAGAATTTTCCTCACAGAAATACGAAATCAGAAGAATGGAAAGCGTCTATCTAAGATCAATAAGCATCTGGTTATTGGTATGATGTGATGAATTCAACTCCATCTGGCTTCCTCTCCTGACACTCTTCTGTTGGTCTGCTGCTCAGGCCTGTCTGTCCAACGCGGGACGGGGCAAGTGAAAGGGGGCAGGCCGGGTGCTTTCCGTGTTTTTATGTCCTTGTCCCTACTTCAGAATAAGAGAAGACTTCCTTAGAGGAATAGTTCAGCCTCCTTTTCCTGTTCCCATCCCCAAATTATAGCAGATGGTTGGAAGAAACATTCTTCAAATTATAGGAAAAGAAAAGAGCATTTAATTCTCTTTAATTCCCATTCCTGGAACCCCAACACAAACATACAACCAACCATTCTCGGGCTTTCTCAAATGATAACTTATGACTGGGATTAAGGAAAAATAACTGGCCTGCCATGGGAGTGCAACTTCTGACCAAACCTCCTTGTAAGTATATATGGATGCATACATAAATATGTGTATGCACACACATGTATGGATGAATATTTTGATTTTTAAAGTTGCACGGGTGACTAGAACTGGAGTATATAGGAAACAATGTATAGAATTGCCTGTTAATTCTTCTTCGGGTAATCTGACAGCATTCCACATAGGTGGTAGATGCCCTAATGGGGGTATTTAAAGAAGTTTGTTCAGACGGGGTGGACAAGAAAACAAATGGCTTTGATCTCCTTTCTTTAAGGGATAAGAAGACCCAGCTCTAAAGTCTGTGCTTTTCAGATCATCTCTACATTTTAAAGTCGCAAAATAATCAGTTGTTTCATCCTCTATCTGCCCTGCCTCAGTTGACTCCCATTACAAAGGAACATATTGTCTGAACCTTTTGCTCTTTATTTTAGTAGCATAATGGAGAAGATGGGCTTAGATTTCTTCCTAAGTGGGTTTGGCTGTATGTATCAGTTAGGATTAGGTTTGGCTATGAGTCAAATAAACACAAGAAACAGTAACTTGAAAAAAGAAAGAAATTTATTTATTATGTGCAGCTATCCCTTAGAATCCATAGAGATTGGTTCCAGGACTCCCCATAGATATTAGAACTTGTGGATGCTCAAATCTCTTATATAATGTGGTGCAGTATATGCACATAAGCTATGCTTGTCCTCCTGTATATTTTAGATCATCTCTAAATTACTTATAATACCTAACCAAATGTAAATACCATATAAATAATTGGTGTATTGTTTATGGAATAATGGCAAGAAAAAAGTCTGTGCATGTTCAGTAGAGGTACTTTTTTGCCCCAAATATTCTTTAATCTGCAATTGATTGAATCCATGAATATGTGACCCATGAATATAGAGGGCCGATTCCACATATAAATCAAAACAGATAGTTCAGGGCTGGAATAGCTGCTTGGCTTCTAGGAGTCCTCACGAATTCAAGCTCCTTCTACATTGTTGTTTCACTATGTGTGGCCTCTATGCACAATATCAACTTATGGCCTAATTTAGTTGCTATAGCTCCAGCCAACACATCTGCATTCCACCCAGGAAAACAGAAGTGCCAGTTGTTTTTTAAGGAAGGTACCTAAAAGATGGCATATGCCACCTTTTCTTCTTTCCCTAGTCAGAACACTTTTAGCTGCAATGGAGATTGAAAAATGTAGGCTTTATTCCAAGTAATCATGTGCCAGCTAAAAATGGAGGATATCATTACACAGGAGCAGATTATGATGAATGACGAATAGCCTCAGCCACACCTTAAAACAGGGTACCTTTGATCTGAATTAAGGAATCACTAGTAATATGCTCTAGTCACCAATACCTTCCCCATCAATCTCACTCAATACCTCAAATTCCACCATTAGTCAACCCACCACTCCAACCAAAATGGTCTCTACAAACCCAAACATGCCTTGTAGCCTTTCTTCCATACTTTTACCTACTCTGGCCCTTTTATTTAGAAGGTTTTCCTCCTGGAAATTCTACTCACCTTTGGGTAGAATTCAAGCCCCCAGTTCAAGCTCCACCTTCTTGGAAAAGGCTCTTCTTCCCTTCCCTGATACCAATAACTTCCCTTTTTTCTGTGTTCCCATAGCACATATTATATATACTAGTAATCTGACACTTGGCTCATATATATATTTATATGCATGCACACACACATGAGCTCTAACAATTAAGTTTGCAAACTTGCCACCATGCCTTCACATTGGAAGTTCAACATAGTCAACTCATAACCTTAGTACATTGGTGTCTCACAGTTGTGTTTGTGTAGACACGTGGCGGTATCTTGCTGAGTGGTGTTCATTACTGTTGTTGTGTGTTTTTGTGTGGAGTCACGAGAATGTTGGAGTTTGAATTAGAGCAATAAACAATCATTTGTGAAGTTCTTGTTAAACTTGGCAAGAGTGGAAGTGAAATCAGGGGCATGTTAGTCCAAGTTTATGGGGATAATACCAGGAAGAGAACAGCAGTGTATAAATGGATCAAACATTTTTCTGAGGGAGACAGTGTCACTGATAAAGAGAGATCAGGGAAGCCAGTAAGGCACAGAATTGATGAAAACATTGCAAAAATTCAAGAAATTGTGCATCAAAATCATCAGCTGACTGTGCGAAGCACAACAGACCAAGTGAACACGGATAGAGAATCAGTTAGGAAAATCAGAAATGAAAACCTTGGCCAACGACTCATGGCTCTTACATCATGACACTGCACCAGCTCACACGGCACTGTCTGTGAGTGAGTTTTTAGCCAGTAAATGAGTAACTATATTGGAACACCTTCCCTAATCACCTGATCCGGCCCACAGTGACTTTTTTCTTTACCCAAAGATAAAGGAAATATCGAAATAAGGCCATTTTGATGACATTCAGGACATTCAAGTAATTCAATGACAATTTTGATTACCATTCTAGAAAGAATTCCAAAATTGCTTTGGAAGGTGGACTAGGTGCTGGTATAGGTGCATAGCCAAGGGGAGTACGTCAAAGGTGACCATAGTGATATTCAGCAATGAGATATGTAGCGCTTTTTCTAGGATGAGTTCATGAACTTAATTGCCAGACCTCATGTATATATACACATGTATAGCCTTGTATACACACACACAGGGTGGACATAAAGTTCATATGTAATTTAAAATAGTTTAACATAGTAAATTGTATACGAACTTTATGGACACACTGTATATGTGTGTGTGTGTCACGTTCATATGCGTGCCTTTTATTACAATCAAGACTGTAAGTTCCATGCAGAAGGAAAGATGACTCCTTTGTACTTTCCACAGTACCTGGGCATATGCATGTGCTCTTAAGACCTGTATGCACCTTGCCCCTTGGAAATTAGGGTTGATGGAATAAGCATAAGACTAAAAGCCAAAAGAAATGAATCCAAATATCAGCTCTGACACTAATTAGCTTTATAACCTTGGACATGGAACTTAACTTCTCTGAGCTTAAGGTTTCTCATCTATAAAATAAAGGAATACCAGCCTGCCTTAATCCAGAGGGTTGTAGTAAGGAACACACATAGGGACTTTTTCCACTAAACAGAACACACATTGTTAAGTATGTAGCTTCTTGTCAAGGATTTTTTAATTTCAAGCAACAGAAACCAACAACTCTGACTAACCTGAGACAAAGAGGGTGTTTATCAGAATAGCAGAGCAGGTTGCTCACAAAACCAAAGGGTCTCTGGAGATCAGTCTTGGAAACACATGGAATGCAGGGCAGCTCTGAGGTCCAGCCAGCAAGAACAGTTTAACCCGCTCATCAAGAGCATCTCCAGACATGAACTAGCTGTTACCAAGTTTTCAATTTTTACTACTCTGTCAGATATAAGTCCTTGGAGAGAAGGGTTGGTGGAGTTTTGAGTATGTGCCCCTTGGTTACCTACATTAGTCCAGGTCACCTGGACTTGCAGTCCCACCAGGACCATGTGCTATGGAGGAAGGTCAAGTCCCCAAAGGAATTCGGGGTGATGTTATCTGAGCTAGGTGAATGAGTACTGGGTGGCCAGAATGCAGCAAACGTCCACTGAAGGCTTAATAAACACGTGTTGATTGAGTGACAGCGGCCCATTCCTTTGATTCTGAAGACATGTTGCACTAAAAGATACTATAAGTTACTTCCTTCAACCTTATCAGGGGACGCCTTGGAGAACACCAGTTTGTCAGCTTCTGTCTACCAGAAGGGCAGTCAGAACAGATGACCTGACAGGAAGGAGAAAGAGAATGACCACCGCATGGACAGAGGCACCAAGAGAGAGAAACTCAGCTCTGGCACTTGCTCAGGGAAATCTTTCCCGACCTCCCTGGCTGGGCCAAGCCTCTCTGCATTCTACTGTCTCACAGCTCTGTGTCTTTTCCTTTGTGGCACTTACTACAGTCAAGTTAAATTTAGTAGGGTTTTTGACTAGTGGCTATTTCTCCCATAAGTTGTCTTCTCTATGAGGGCAGGGCCAGGGTCTTTCTGCTCACTCCTGTCCCTGTCCCAGAACCCAGTATATTCTAGGGGTTTAAGAAATACTTATTGGATAAATGAAATGGGTGAATAAATGAAATGAATAAGGTGCTAAAAGGGCCAAATGGGTCAACTAGTTACGGTAGGTCCCTCTCACCACAAGTCAGGAGCGGGCTCTGTCTTTCCTATTCCAGGAGCGTGGGGTGCCAGGAGGGAGGTTAAAGGCAGCGCCAGGTTAGCTAATGCACCACCCACCAGGGGCTAGGCCACTCTGGGCTCTTTTCCAGAATCCTGTCTCCAAGGGTAGAAGGCCCACCAGGTAGTGGTGGCAGAGCAATCCACAGCAGCTGGAGGAGGAAATGGGTTATTCACACTCTAATGTGGGGGACACCTTCCTTCCTGGGGGCACCCATCCATGCAAGAGCATCATTTACATGGAGGCTGTGCTCCCCAAGAAGCTGATCTGCACATGCCTCCCGAGACAAAACATGAAAAGCCCTTCACTTCACCATCTGCAGAGCTGTTTCCTAATTATTTCCTTTGATGCTTGCAGCAATCAACCCATAAAACAGGTACATGCCATTGGCCCCATTTTGCAGATGAAGAAATGAAGGCTCAGTGTCTTGCCGAAAGTTATACATCTAGGGAACTTCGAAACCAGACAATCTCCAATTCTCTACTTCATCTATGAATAGAGGGACTATACTTTGAATATAAAAATGTCTCAAGGTCTTCTTTTGAGCCCTAAAAATAGCTCTCACCTTCTTATAACTGAACATCGTGCTCAACACGATGAACAAAGGAATACGGAAAACAGTGTATCAATTCAGTTCTGATTCACTTTTAGTTGATGATACAGTTTTATTCTAGTTAAATCATACTAGCTTTCATCCCAGTTTGGATTGATTTAAAGGGAGAAAGAAAGAGAGGGAGAGAAAGACAGACAGGCAAACTTTAGTTTCATTCACAGTACAGTTAAAAATTTATTTTGTCTTTGAGGTTGGAAGTGACAAACCGACTTCATCCTCTTCCTGCTTTTGAGTCATGTTAGGTCAACTCCAGCTTCTTCAAGGCAGTGAAGCTCTCCCCTCCAATCCCAGCCATGTCTTCCTCCCTGACGCAGGTCATGGAAAGCAGGTGACGATGGCCAGCTGGAGACATTTCCTGTGACTTGATCGCTCATCCTTGGGGTCAGAGTTCTGAATATGTCTCCATAGTTAGCCTTTTATCTGCATGTTCTAAAACAAAACAAAGCACAGACCACTGCCCCCCACCAGGCTGTGTATGCTCCACACTGAGATTTAAGGAGGTTATGGCGAGAAGCGATGAGCAACCTCCCAGCTCAGGTGTGTTCTTTCCCCTCCATCAACGACCAAACCCCGGGAGCAGGTCTGCAGCCACAGCACAGCAGTCAACGTGACCCTGCCTCCTGCCACACACCCAGTGCAGGGCAGGAGCCCGGCATGCATTGTCACCTGCCCTCACAACCCCTCTGAGCTAGTGACAAGCCTCATCCCTGCACTGTACAGAGGAATCAGAGTGCAGGACCTTTCCTGAGGCCACACAGCTAGTCTGCAGTCCAGACGCAGCCACTTCCAACCAGAAGAAGAGAAGAACAGAGATGACCAATCCCCAGTGACAGCCTGGAAGCCCAGGGAAGACCCTCTATTCTGCCTAGAAGACAAGTGTCCTCTACCCCAAACTCCCTCCCAGGTCTTTTATGTTTACGTGAATAAAAAAATGAAAATTTCTATCATGTTTGAGCAATGATAAAATGTGAGCAGTTATTTGTTTTACTGGGTCACATTAGCCCAAGTATTCCATGTGGGTACCTAACCCAGCTTTGCAGACTTGTTCAAGAAGGCCAAGGATAAGTATTTGCCAGCTGGAGAGACACGAGGGGTGAAGGTCTTGTGTCTAGGCTGTCTTTGGAAGCTGGAGTTGGGAACCAAGGCCAACCCAGTGGAAGCCAGTCTGAGATACGGCTTTCTTAGTGAGCTCCTCCTGCCTGCCTGGCTTTATACATCTCTCTCCTTCCAGGTTTTCTTAGAGCATCTCCTAATAGGGGGTGGGTAAGCCAGAGGGGTGTGTTGTCGACTGGGAGAAGACAGATAAAAATTGATGCCACCCTATGAGTATGTCTCCTGGTCTTATATTCACACCATTTCCTTTCTTCCTTTCTCCACGTAAAATTGTTGAGAACTCTGGGAGTTCTCTAGGAGAGTGCCTGGAAGGAGAGTGTGGCAGGAAGCCAGCGTCGGCTGCTCTGCTTTCCCTCCTGGACGGGCACCTGCCCCCAGCCCTGCCTGAGCGATCCCTCTCCTGCCACATGACTCTACTGATTTCCAAGCCAACATTCACCCAGCGTGGGTCACAAACTGCTCTGCCACATGTGAGCTTGATGATGACGATGGAAGGTTCCCAGTGCCTCCTTCTGTGAGGGTTTTTGTAAAGACTAAGGTCTGTGAAAGACGCTTTTCTCTGTGTTTTGCTGTTATTCCTCCCATTCATTTAAAGCTTTGCCATATCCTCATCCCCATGGCTCAGTGGACAAAACCCCCATGTTCCCTCATTTCCCTGCCCACCATCCCACCCTAAATAAACAACCGCTCATTTGTAAGAGGCTTTTAATTGCATCTTGGTATGCCATTAAGGAGTGGAATCAGGATCTCTATTCGTTTTCACTCACATCAGACCTGCAACATTCTCCAACTGGTCTTTCCCACAGCAGTCTGCCAAGCCACACGGCATCTGCGTCATTTTCACTCACCAGACTGGCTTGGGTTTCTTGGTGGCTCGCATCAATTACAAACAAGAGCACAAAAATCACACGACATAGTCTCTACCATGAGAGGACGCACTCCCTCTGGCCACGCACAGAGTGATGGAGATGTGTCACTGTGTTCAAGTCTCTGATGGCGTCCCCAGCAGTGAGACCGCCTGTCAAGGCAGTCTCAGAGGCCTCCTAGCACAGAAGGATCCCATCCTAGCACCACAGCTGGAGACTAGGGTATGGAACTGTCCCCCGTGTACAATGGCTGCTGGGTCCTCTGTGCTGAGAGGCACAGAAGTGAGCTGGAAGGAAGCACCCTGGGTTTCCACCCAGATTCTCTGCCTTCACAAGCTCCACGGGGCTCTTCAGAAACAGCCCTCTAAAACAGGGGCCCCAGTCTTTTCTGTAAAGAGCTAGACAATATAGATAGCAAATATTTCAGGCTTTCTGGGCTACATACATCCTGTCACATCTTCTTTATTTTTTAAATGACCTTTACAAATGTGAAAACCATTCATAGCTGGCAAGCCATAAAATATAGGCCTGCAGGCAGTAATTAGCCCATCCCTGCTCTGGTACACACCATGCCCTCATTCATTCCTCAGCCTTAGCTTTCTCCCTTCAAAGGACTCTGGTGTCCCTCTGAGCCACCCTGAGCTGAAATCTTTGTCAACTTTGCAGAAGGACCTAGGCAGGCAGAATTGCCCTCCTGCTGCAGCCCTAGGCATCCTCCTTTGCCACATGAGTGGCTGCACTTTAAACAAGTGTCAGATATTAGTCTCAGCCTTGCTCGTGTGACCTGGGGGTGGACTAGCCTTGGTGTTTCCCATTGAGGTAGGTACATGCAGTCAGCCTCATCCACATTTGTAGACGCTGAAGCTCCAGAGCAGAAGTGACCTTCCTACCACTGCCCAGCAACCACATGTCTGAATTTAAAGAAAAACCCCAAAGTGTGGGCTTTACATCTTCTAAGAACATGATTGGGGATTGTTCTGTCCCCCCAAGCCCAGTGATTCAACCTCAAAGAGAGCAGGAATCCAGAAGAGAACACCATCAGCCACCTCAGTGACACTCTGAAAACAGAATGGACTCAAGCACTCAGAGCTCCGGGTGGAATGGCCCTCTCTGCCCTGCGTCTCTCCAAACTAAAAATAAAGTTTATAAAAGTAAATTATCTCATTTTATAACTTAAGTGCATCAAGCATTTCCTTAAATATAGCTCACACTGAAAATAAAGTTACTTTTGCTGTACAGTTGGTGTCTGTTATAATTAGGAATAAACTTTGATGATAAAGTATGAAAAGTTACACACTCACACACACACACACACACAGCTATCTGTCCATCTGTCTATGGGTGTATGTATAGGTGGAAAGACATATGCACCTCTTGATAAAAGCTTCCCCGAAATGGTGGGAAGTTGTTAGGAGTCGCTAGTATCTAGTTTGCATGAGAATGTCTAGATTAAAGGTCCCTGTCCTTAATGATAAACACATCTTCACATCTAATGCTAAGACTCTTATTAGAAACATTAAACTATGCAATCCATAATGTATTCAGTCTTTGGAAATGCCGAGCTACACCATACATTATACAACAGCATCCCCAACAAAACTCCCTCCCCATCCCACCTCTTCACTGGCCTCCCCATCCTAAAGCCAGCAACTCCCTCATGTGATGTGGTTGTTCTTTATGGGAGCCTAACCACGGAACTCTAGGGGAACTCAAGAGGTGAAGTATGAATTCTGCATGGAGTACAGGTGGTCAATGGGGTTTCCCACTCTGGACTGCAGGGGCCCGGCTTCGGAGGTTGCTAGGAAACAGTCACCCAGGTTGCTGAGGGAGGTGTCGTCGCTATCCAGGTCATGGAAAAGGGGCTCTGCACCTGAAATGGAGATGAGACACTGGCATGAGGGTCTGGAGAGAGAGACACAGTTCTGGGCCAGGAAATTCAGCTGAATCCAGCGCAATATGCCTGAGCACGTCCCCGCCCCGCCCCAGGTAAAACTTTCTCAAGGAGGTGGGGGTTGAAATTGAACCGCATAGAAAAGTAGGAGGGGCCATAGTCCCTGCCCACAAAAAGTCTACAGTCTTTGTAGGAGGTCTCATATCCAAAGTGCAACAAGTTAACACAATGTAAACTAGGACGTGACAAAGTGCTAACGTGAGAGCAGCCTGTGTACAAATGTCAGGCTGTCTGCACAGGGAGTGTGTGGAGTAGGCGGGACGTGTCACCAGAGGTTGGAGGGAGGGGACAGTTCTCCTGTGGGATGGGGGCCTCCAAAACGGTGCTCGGAGGAGAGACTGTAACAAAATAAACATCAGCTCTCGGAGCGAGGCTAAGGAAACCTTCAGGGGTAACATTTGTCCTTTCAAGCTCTTTCCCAAATCTGTCCTGAAAGTAAAGCCAGGTGAGGTGCCTGCCCTCAGCTGATTTACAGGCTTGACAGAGAAGTCAGCGCGCACACCGCAGGACAGCTGAGGGAACCGCGGCCAGAACCTGGGGGTTCTGCTTTGCCTCTGCCGCAAGTAAAAGCGGAAGAGGTGAACATTGAAATTTAGAAATTTTGCCATAGGGCTTTCATTAATCATCTTACTAACAGGCTCATCAGAGGGGTCCTTTAAATAACTTAACAAGACTCTAAACATTTAAGAATCTGCGAAACAAGCATTTGCCCCATTTTCCCAAGAATGATACGGGTGTCTTCTAAGGCAGCCAAATGGTGGATGTCACTGGAGCGTGTACATATATCTGCAAATGTCTCAGTGAATGAGATTGGCCTGCAGGGGGGCAGGTCTTACTAAATGTTCACTGACTGTGTGACAGGGGAAGGTGGGGGCCAAAGACAAAGAAGAAGTCGTTTGACAAAATCTGTGAGCTGAGGCATATGTCTCTGACACTAATATTTTGAAGGCTTGCTGAATAAAACTGTAGTTTTTAACTATTAGGATAATTTGTCACAGATTACACATAGATCAATGCATTACATACACCACTGGCTTTCTCTGTTTAATAATAGACAATAATTGGCCCCAAGGTTGAACTTGAGCATTCACTCCAAAGTTCACCTCACATACAGGGTCTTCTGGCCCCCAGCTGGTGTCTACTAGCTTAAGCAGTAAGCTGGGCAAGTGGGGAGGCTCAGCTATTCACATACATTCCAATCAATATCAATCTGGAAGGGGTGAGTAGAGGGGAGATACTACAAGTCAGTTTACATTTCATAAATTAAATTAGAGCACCTGCTTGTATCCATAGTAGGACAGTCTAATTAGAAAATTTCTTCTCTGTGCTTTTTATATATTTTCTTTTTTTAGGTAAATGTTTACTTCATTAAGACCTTTTGCCTATATCAGCACTGATATTCTTGCAACTATATCAGTGTGGCATCTGGCATGAAACACAAGAGGGTTGAATTCAGCGTCAATACACAGGTCTACAGTAAGTGCACAATATTCCATTGCAAAATAACAAACAAGGAGCTTTGAAAACAAGAATAAAGGAGAGCATCCCTAATGAATATGCATGTTGGTCTGCCTTCTGTGACCACTGGCTAGATGATTCAGACAGGATTTTGTGGAGCATTTAATTCTGCTTTGGAATTTTGCTGAGCCTCTAAAAAATGCATAGATGCATTTTTGAGGGAAAGAAAATACCCCAGTTTGTGAGAAGTCCATGGGGCTTGAATCCCTCTTACCATAGGGGTGCATGTGGTCTCCAGGCATCTGGGGTGGGGTGAGACCCTGCCGGAAGGGGTCTGAGCTGTAGACACTCTGCTCAATGGCTAGGAGCTGTTGTGGGGTGGGCAGAGCCGTGTAGGGGTTCATGATCCCTTCCATCCCAGCGCTCCCGCTGCCGTTAGTCTGAGCTGTGGGACAGAGGAGGAGACGGGTCATTCTCAATGCACAGCCCATCATGTCACTTCCCTGGGTCCTGCTGTCCTCACTTGTAAAATGGAATGAGATGAGGTGATATCCGTGGTTGCCAGCCTGTGCCTACCAAAGGCTGTCAGGGATTGCCTTGGAGGAAAGGACGGGTATGAGGGCCAGGCAGCTGAAGTTTGAGAACATCCTTGACATATATCATGGAAACAAAGGGCTTTGATGCTGCACACGGGTTTGACAGCCACTGGGGTGGATAAATGTAAAGGACCTTCCCTGGTTAACCCACTGTGAGCCCCACTGGTCAAGGGAAAATCATGGCACTGGCCCAGTTGACTTCAAGGGAGGATCTTAAGATTCCATCAGATGGCGTGGACGTATGCTGGGACTACAACCTGCAATGCCTATCTGCAGAATTTTATAAAGAAAGAGGACTCAGTTCTCATCTCTATGTCTTACTGTGGTTCTCTGAACATGTGAAGGACAGAGACTCTATTTCTCACCATTCCCTACCCCCTTAAGTCCACCCTGGGAACTCGGAATTCCTCTGAGTTCAGCGTTCTCAGAATTCTTTAGCTGAAGTACCAGGAACTCTGAGTTTTTGTTCTCAAACACCAAGATTTCAGATGATTTATGTGCACATTAAAATGGGAGAAGCCCTGTTCTAAAGTACAGACCACTCATGGAATTCTCCTAGTTGGCTGGGTTGGGGGAGGGGTCGTATCTTTTTAAGAATGTCATTGTTCCAATATAATCATTATTGGGTGTTTTCTTTTAACTTCCTTAAAGACTCCCACAACCTGTCTTTCTTCACTGCCCTCCCCAATCTTCATGCCACCAGGGTACGTGTGGGTGGAACAGTCCCCTGAAACCGTGGAGGGATCCAGGCGTGGGGCTCCTGCAATCAGCAGTTCTAGCCTAAAGCTCAGGTACTTTCAACCTATTCTCAAGTTCCTCATGGCTCAGTCCTCACTTGAAGGCCTTATCTCTCCCTCGGGTGTGGAAGGGGCTCCACTGACATGTCATTCAGAGAGCTGTGGCGGGAGAACTCTGGCAGGAACGGCCTGGACACCAGCAGGGAGCAGTCGTGAGGAGCTGCCGGCTTACCAGAACTCAGCCTCTGGGTGCTCTGCTGATCCTGCTGCTGCTGCTGCTGCCGCCTGGCCAACTTCTTCATCTGATGAGGAGAGAACCACAAGATGAGAAGGTGGGTAGCCTGTGGCCATTTGCCATGGTAAGGGGAACCCGAAAGTGACTCCCTCTCAGGAGAGGGCTTCTTTGTAAGGCAGAAGGACCCTTTCCCTGGCGTTTGCTTAGTAGGGGAGCCAGTGTGTTCAGGTGGGAAGCAGCTCAGCTGAGGGCTCCTCTACTTTGGTGATGTGGCTTATCTTAGCAGGAACAAGGATTCCCCTCCAGCAAATTAAACTGGGTGCTTGTGTCGTGACAGTTTTACATGAGGGAATAAGTATGTGACTGTGGGGTCTACAGGGGCTAAAAGGGGATCATTTGGGGTGAGCTAAGAGGCCATTCCCTTCCCCTCCCCTTGTGACTGCCAGCCCTGGTGTTTGAGGAGATCCTACCCTGAGATTCCTGTCTCTGGGTCAGGACTGTGTCTCTTAAAGCAGCTTAGCCCAATGTTTTTCAAACTGCCCTGTGGAGCATTAGAGTTCCATGAGATGTTAACATTTGAGTGTGTGTGTGAAACACCAGATTCTTAAAAAATTTCTTTACTACAAGATTTCTTAGAGTTTTAAATGTGCTCCTCTGCAGAATGAATCCACAAGTTAAAGGCCTCTCAGACTCACTGCACCACAGGGTCTTTTCCTGATGGAATGTCACATCAGTAGGCCTATCCTAAGGAGTTCAGTTAGGGAGATGCTACCTTAGCCAATGATGATCAATTACGAGATAGTGATTTATCACCTATGATACTGTAAAACACATTTGGTCTTTGACAGTGTTTTTTGGCATACAATTCCTAAAATTTTGGTGATCTCCAAAATCATCTCTTCTTGTATGCTAATGGCTGACTGGTGGCTGCAGCCCCTATCTAGCTTAAGGACAAGGAGGCAGTCACCAAAAAGACTAAGGTAAAATTAGAAGGTTAGAACTTTTGGTCCCACCCCAACCTCCAGGGAGAGAGAAGGGCTGAAGGTTAAATTGATCACCAAAGGCCAATGGTTTAATTAGTCAGGCCTATGTAAACAACACCTCCAACGCTCAGGGAGCTTCCAGAAAGCTGAACTCCTGGAGGTTCCTGGAGGGTGGGCCACCCAGGGAGGGCATGGAAGCTGTCATCACTCCCACCCTATTCACCCTAACTACCTCTCTTCATCTGTTTCCTCGGTAATGTCCTTTATAATAAACCATTAATCGTAAATAGCATTTCTCTGAGTTCTATGAGAAGCTCTAAAAAATTAATGGAATCCTAGGAGCTGGTTGTGGGATCCCTATCTACAGTGGGTCAATCGGAAACATAGGCCACAACCAGGGGTTTACAAAGGCCAATTGAAAGTGGGGGACAGGCTGGAGGACTGAACCTCCACCTGTGGGATTTGACACTATCTCTAGGTTGATGGTGTCAGAATTGAATGGAGTTAGAGAAAAACCAGCTGGTGTCCAAGGCAAAATTGACCACTGGCTTGGTGAGGGGAAATACCCCCACGTTTGGTCACAGAAGTGTTCTGTGCTGTGCGGTATGAAAACAGTAGGAAAATAGAGTTTGTTTTTCCTCACATTATCCAAAGTTCAGAGTCCTAGAGAAACAGGCCATAGGGCATGTGTATTTTTAGAGGTAGGAAGAAAAATGAATAAAAATTCTAAAACAAAGACCACGATGCAGGAAGACAACCTTGGCAGGATCCAGAGACGGTATGATGGTTGGCCCATCATGGTGAGGGCCGAAGTGAAGGTGTTCACTCCATCATGTCAGGCTGGTGTCTTAGCCCAGCTCTACATGTGCTACCCGGGTTTTTCTTTGAAATTCTAAAAGGACTTTGATATCTGGATTAAATAAATGTGAATTCAAGAACATGCTTTTAGCAAAAGGCACAGAAAGACATTTATTCATGCAGACGGCTGGCCAGAAACAGTCATAAAAGCCATTTCACTGAAACACATGCCCTGTCTTGCCTCTTCTGCAGGGCTGCTTTGGCTGAAATGATTGTGGGTAACAAAATTTTTGAATCCAGAGAACTATTTGCCCCAGAGTTCAGGTTAGAAAACCTGGCAACAAGCATGATACTCTGCTGCTATTATTTTGGGAAGCCAGCAACGCAGGGACAGACAGAAGTGAGAAGCAGGTTACCTTGGCCCTCTGGTTCTGAAACCAGACCTGGACAACACGGACGCTCAGCCCTGTCTCCGCCGCCAGAGTCTCCCTCACCTTGAAAAAAGTGAACATTAGAAATACAGAAAGATATAGACAAATGAAAGCTTTGTTTTCTAAATTAAAAAAAATAAAGAAGCATCACAGAACATTCCCTACATGGTACATGGGGAGCCAACAGACTGTCCTATGTAGGAGCTGGCTATTGTTTATGGCTCAGCATAAACTCAAATGTGCTTCCTCAGCTGCTGTCAAGATGGCAAAAATGTATCGATCGTTTAGGCAGATAGTTGATTAATTGTATTGCTTCTTGTTTGAGATATAATAAACTAAACGTTTGATTTGAAAAAAAAAGAAGAATATGCTTCCTGTCCTATACATAGAGAGTATTTCACCAAGTGAACAAAGAAAGAGACAGTCCTTAATTTGGATGCTCATTCCCAAGAGGTGTTTCTAGATTTCTCTGACCCTGGAAATTGAGCCCTCAGGTGGTTCGTAGGCATTAGGGAAGTCTTTAGCTATAGGTCATGTATATACATTAACCTACTTAAGGAGACAAAAAACAAATGGTTCTCTCGTGCTCTGGTTTCTTTCCTAATTTCATTGACCTAATATTTTGGTTTTGTCTCTCATAGCTCTAGGGGCCTTTGGGTGTTTCACGAATATTCATATTCACTGCTATCCTGAGTAAGCCCTGCCCAGGGAGAATAAGATGAGAGCAATCTTCAATGTGGCAGAGCAAGGAGGTGGTCAACTCTGATGCAGGCACATGTCCTGGGGCCAGCAGAGACAGGACAAGTGAGATCCAAATAATAAAGAGATGTGTTTAAACATCTGCCTGCCATACAGGCACATAGTGAGGGGCTGGCATGTTGTCAAGATGAGATAGGGCAAGAAGCATAGACTATCAAAGAGTAGGCCTGGGAGGACACTGCACCTTCTGATTAGATTAGGGGGCTTGAAAGAGCTCCTTGAATAAATGCATGAGTGAAGCCAATTGGAGGCCTTGGGAAATATGTCACCTTTACACTGCCACTTGGACTGAGGCTCAGAAGAAATAGGATGATTAGACCAAGCTTTTAAAGCACATCCTTCTGCTAAGCCAACTGAAATAGGACTGCACACAGGGACTGGCCTTCACCTGCTGAAACCCTATCCATTCCTCAGAGGCCCAGCTCAAAAGCCACCTGTTCCACAAAGCCATGCCTGATTCCCAGACAGGAATGACCTTTCTCTTCCCTGTGGCTCCCAGCTGCCCCTCTGCTGCGGCCCTTGGAGCTCTCTCTGGTGTTACAATAAACATATGTACACCTCCCTTCCTTGCTGGTGGCCTAGAAGCTGCCTGGAGACCAGAACCCAGAAGAAGACCACTACCGGGGCTGGGGCTGGGGTTTAGTACACGTAGTCAATGAGGAAGCTCTGCACCATTGCAAGTCCATCCTAGAGTATTTCATTTCCCCCAGTACCTCCTTTGGAGCATAGAGAACTGCAACTTCAGAGAAAGAAAGAGTTTGCAATTGAATCTTTTCAAAGGTCAGAAGTTGTGGTGGACTGTGCTACCGTTCACCGAGTACCCATGCTTCTCCCCACCTGCTCCATGGATGGGGGCTGGGTGTGCTTCACCAACCACTGCATCCATCTCGGGCCAAGCCCATGCCCTGCTCTGGGCCATCAAATGTGAAGTGTCTGATATCCAGCAAGAAGTTTTCAGTGGGCTTTCTGCTTTGGCTTGGCCTTTGACTTTCTGCCATCCTTAGAAGATTGATGTCAGGAGGGCACTGCTCCTTCAGCCTGGATCCTTCAAGGAAATGCAGATGGAGCAGACTCGAGCCTGAGCCCTGCTGGGCCACAGCTAAAGCACAGTCCCAGAGAAGGAAATCAATGTTTCCTGGGAGCCACTAAGACTTTGGGTTGTTTTTCATCACAGCTAAAGCTGACTAATACAGATAGAGATGCAAGTGATAGGACAACTTTTTACAACCTACTTCCTTTGTGAATTTCAATACAGAATACTTTCTTTCCTTTCTTTCTATTGTGTAAAAGACAGTTCCCCCACATGATAGGAAGTATATAAATGGCAAGTACTCAACAAATGGGCACAGCTATCTGAGGTGGAGATGGCTCTTTGTCCCCCATATCCATGTTCTCCTTCCTTCAGTCAGTAACCGACCTCTAAGTTTTAGCAGGACATGTGCTTGCCCAGATAGACTCATTTTCCAGCTTTCCTTGCAAGAAGTCTGTCTACTGGATTAAATTTTGGCCAACACATGAGTGGAAATGAACTGAGCAACTCCTGGGTGTGTCCTAAAAAAAGGCAGCTGCCCTCCACTTCCTCTTCATTCCATGGTGGCTAGTAAGAGGGGGACAACTGACACAGCCGCTTAGACCCACGTGATGGATAACAGGGCCGCCCCACCAGTCTTAACTTGCTCACCTCTGGACTATGACAGAGAGAAGAATAAACCCCCATTTCATGGAGCCACTGTATTTTTTTTTTTTTACACATATGTTCACAGCCCTATTTTTAATCACCCCAAACTGGATACAACCCAAATAACCACCAACAGGTGAACGGACAAGCCAAACGTGGCACACTGGCACAATACTATCCAACAACAAGAAGGAATGAGCCATAACATGGTGAACCCCAAAACCACCCCACCAAGGGCAACAAGCAAGATCAAAGGAAGAAGACATACTGCAAGCCACTGTATGTTCAAACTCTTGTTATAGCACAGCTGCTGCCGATCATTATTATTATCATTGCTCCCACCTCTCTCCAGGAAATGAATGGTAGAAGCTAGGGCCATTTGGAGTCGGTATACATGCATGAAAGCATGAAGAGATTGTGGTACATCCCTGGGCATAGATTAGTGATCCCTGGAGTCTCCCACAGGCTCAAGGCCACCTGCATAGGCTCCATCTGAACAGCCTTCCTGATGGCTCTGACCCCCACAAGCCCAAACCAGAGGAGTCAGGCGTGTGCAGAGAAGTGGAACCCATACCCCTGCCTCCCCTCTTGCCTCCTTACCTTCCTGCAGGGCTTGGAGGACACTTCAAATGAGGCCTTGAAAGCTCTCCTCTGTTGGGTTGTCAAGATGGTCCTGGGACGTTTGGGACGCTTATGGTCCTTGCCGTCCTCAGCAGCCCCTTTCCCTGCCCCATGGGCTGACTTGCAAAGACTTTCTTCATCATCACTTTTACCTAAAAGAAGCAAAGGGCAATGCTTTGAGTCACCAAAAGCCATTTCCTGCAGCTGTATTTTATTCCATAACAAGGCCCTGGCATCCACATTCCCAGGACGGCCTTATGTATGAGTGCAAGTCCTGTGTGGTATTGGTCTGAAAGCTGCCAGGAAGGGGCTTAGAAAACCCAAAGGCAAGAATCAGAATATCCACCATTACACCACAGGGCTTCATCACAGTATGACACCCTGGCTCCACATTCCCTAGCCGTGCAACCTTGACCTTCACTCTGATGACTTAATTTACTCATCTGCAAAACAGTGATCTAAAAGAAGCTACTCCAGTAGGGGTTGTTGTGGGGATTAAAAGAGTTTATACCAACAAGACTCTCAGAAAGCTGCTTGGCATATAGTAAGTGCTCAGTAAGTATTAGTATTTAGATCATCCTTTTTCAAGACTAGACCTGGAGAAGTTACTAATTACGTCCTAGATGCTAGGTGTGAAATTCTAGCCACTTCCAGTTAGAAAATATTACTGTTTAAAAGGCCACAGAAAACCAGATTAGATTATCTACAGATAATTGAATATGGACAGACAATTCTAATCAGCCAAAATTTTTTCTCTATAAAGAACAACTCCCTATAAAAGTAACTACAATTATGTGAATAACTTCAACTCTATATGCAATCAGCAGAGCAAGGGCTAACTTGTAAAGGAAATAAAGCCTCAAGTACAGTGGTTCTCAACCTTCCTAATGCTGCAGCCCTTTAATACAGTTCCTGTGGGTCGCGACCCAGAGGTTGAGAACCACTGCTCCAGTAGGCATCACCTTCGTTTCCAGAGTGCCTCTCACATCTCACAGATGTCATATTCCTGCAAAGAGCTTCTAGGGTGGGGAAATACCCGGTGAAAGAGATGCCTTTTTCCCTTTGGCATAAAAGCCATAGGCAGTTGTATGCCAAATGATCCTAACAAGACTCTCATTTATTTCTGGGTCCTCGCAGAGCCAGGCTGTCCTCTTTCCTCCAGTGAAAACTTTTGCCAAGGGCTTCTCCTGCACCAGCCCCTTCTGGCCACTTAGAGAAAGCCACGGAGGTGGCTGGGTGTGACCCATACATCCTCTTCCCCGTCCCTGCCCTCCCCTGCAAAGATGCTCATTTGCATATGTGGTTCCACTACCAGAGCCAAAAAGTTTATCTGAGAGGACAATGGCTTCTGCTTTCAATGAACACTTAAGCATACGCATTTGAACACAAGGGAACACCAAACGGGGACTTCTTGTAGACATGACCATTTTAATGTAATTGAAAAGGGACTGAGGTGGGCAGGCCTAGGTTTCCATCTCAGGTCTGCCTCACAAGTCACGGCATGTCACTGAGCCTTGGTTCCTCCACAGGGGACAGAAGATAGTGACACCCACCCGGTGGCTGACACAGAAGTGGTGCCATCATGAGCAAAGCACTCAGGGGCTTGTGCTTGTGCTTGTGACTTGTGCTGTGGAAAGATGTCTTTCCCTCTGCCTCATCCCTCTCCACAGGACACACACACGTGCAAAAATGAAACCCAAAAGACTACAGAGGGTTGAGCAAGAAGCCTTGTGACAAGGCGTGGCTGCTCTGGCATCTTCAGCTCCAAGGTTACTCTTTTCCAAAGCGGATCTCAGTCTTCTCTGGGTGTTTAGGCTTGTAAAATCTTTCTCGAAGGAGGTTTTCAGAATGGCAAGGAAAAAAAAAGCAGTTAAGAACTACAGCGGGCATGGTGGCTCCTGCCTGTAATCCCAGCACGGTGGGAGGCCGAGGAGGGAGAGCTGCTTGAGCTCAGGAATTGGAGAATTGCCTGAGTGAGAGTGAGACCCTGACTCATAAAAAAAGGAAAAACCCAGCCGGTGCCCCGTTGAGTGCCTGTAATACCAGCAGCTTCCGGAGGCTGAGGCAGCGGGATACCCCCAGCCTCACTGAGTTTGCAGTGAGCTCTGACGCCATTGCACTTTGCTCAGGGCGTAGTGTAGGACTCCATCTCAACAACAACCAAAAAAAGAAAAAAAAAAGCAAGGAAATAAAAAGAAAAAATTAAAAAATCAATAAGCAAGGAAATTTTAAAAAATTAAAGAAAAAAGAACTACAAGCCTCAAGAAAAATAAGATCCTGGAAGGGAATAAAAGGTAGAAAAAAGAAGGCCCCTCTCTGCACAGCTAGGCCCATGCCACCCACCGTGGAGAATGCCCCCCATAAATCCCTATGTGAGCCTGGAATGCTCTCAAAGGTGAACTCTCCAGAGTGAAGACGGTGTTCCTCTGGCCCTGGTGATGCCTTCAGTGACATTTCTGAGGAAACTGGGGCTAACAATGCACCCCAAGGATCATACAGATGTCCTGCCAGGCGGGCAATGAGGAGGGACCATGTCTGTGGGCCAGCCCTGAAAATGAGGGCTGAGGAATCCTTGGGACAGAATACATTTTCAAACACAGTGTTATTATCTTCAAAAACCTCATCTCTTATACCAGTTATGTCAATAAAATGGTACTCGGAAATGTCTTCTGGAGTCAGTCTGATTCTTTTATAAGTCATTCCTCTAACGGTTTGAGGCAAATGTATGGTGAGAGGCAGGATTAAGGTAACTAATGGAAATATAAAGTCTAAAATAATGGTAATGATTCAGATATGTTGACAAAATCCAGGAAAACAACGTGACATCATACTTATAAGCATGAGCCTTGAAGTCATATAAACTCAAGCTTAAATTCTGGCTCTCTCAGCTATGATGTGTGACTTTGAACATATTCTCAAAATTCAATTTTCTCATCAGGGAAAATAACAAGTGTTATTGGAATTACTAAATGAGATGATGTATGTAATGGGTTTAGCACCATCGAGGGGTTGGTGGGCAATAAATAACAATAATCATCATTATTATGATTTCAACATAAAAGGCATATTTCTGGTCCTAGACATGTGTTTGCAGTTAATAATAATGTCCTATCAATGGGGATCCAAGTTTAGGTTTAACACCACCAGTGTTCATCTCTCTCTTTCCAGAAATGACCCTGATTTTGTGCACAGTGAGCCTGTGAATGCTTGTGAGAAGGGAGAGAAGGAGAGGGAGCTGAGGCTGGTTCTAGAAGGCAGGTGTGATTCCTAAAGTTTGTTCAGAGCCCCAGAGGCAAGATAACTGAGGTCCTTCTGCGATCCTCCTGCTGCTGTCCCTGTCCTCAGCCTTGCCCAGGACTGTGTGCACAACTCCAAAGAGCTGCTGCCCATCGTGAACCAAGGAAGAAGGTGGGAAAGACAACCAGCCCCTAGGCTCGCCATCTGTGCCCTTTGGGAGGGGATGGAGGGCTGCTCACTCATTCTCTCCACACCCCTTTAGGAAGAGGGAGGGGAAGCCACACTTGCTTTCAGGAGGAGGAGGAGGAACGGGGGAAAGGGAGGTGGTAGTAGCAGTGGTTTCTCGGTGGAGCGTGTCTATTATTTTCATGGTACTTTTTCTCCCTCAGATTCCTCCTTTCTGCTATTCAATACCTCACTCTCTCTTCCATCTCTTCCAGCCCCCCATTGTGCTTTCTAAGAAGCACTTCATGCTCTACATCAGGAGCCTACAAACGTTCGCTGTACAGTGCCAGAGAGTTAATATTTTAATCCTTGCAGCCTTGCGGTCTGTAGTGCAATTACTCAAATCCACCAATGTAGCACGAAAGCAGCCTCCAACAACACGAATGGGCGTGGCTGTACGCCACTGAAAATGTATTTCAAAAACAGGCACCAGGCCAGATCGGGGCTGCATACCATAGCTTGTTCACCCTTGCCCTGGACCTCTCCTGACCTCCATCAAAACCGGCACATGCCAAGTCCCATCCTTTCTGGCTCCGAAGGCAGGCAGGAAGCACTGCTCACCTGACACAGCACGGGGTCCGCAGGCAGCTTGGAGTGGTTTGTTCTCCCCCATGAGCGATAACACACTAATAAGAAATGCATCCCCCTACTGGCCACCAGTGTGGTGTTTCTGGTGTCCTGGCATATCTGAGTGAGAGAGATTCTGAAGATAGTGGGACAGGTACGGGGTGGGGGCTCTCACACCCCTCAAAACACAGACAGCTGCCAGCTGCCACCAGGAGTGCGGACCATCCCCCAGCATCTGTCTACTCTGTTGTCAGCATCAGAGTGGCCTCTGCCTCACTTGGGGAATTTCCAAGCTGTCCCTGGGATGTTCACTGAGGTCCCCGTCCTCTCTTTCAGCAGAGGAGACCTGCCTGAATCAGAACCCAACTTCTCCATGAAAAATACAGTGCCTGAGGGGTGAGCTTAGCAGTTTGCCCAAGAGAAACGAACATGCTGAAAGAGCAGGGAGATTTCTCTCAGAATTAACAGGAGAACTGGAGAGCAGAAGAGGAAGAAAGGCCTGAAAACAGAGCAGAGATGCACAGCGGAGGGAGAGGCGGCCCCTCTCTGCTGCAGAGACTCCCACACCCAGATGCAGGCCAGAGCGATCCCTCATAATTTAAGCTGACACCCCTCAGCGGAGATGAAAGGAACACCACTCGCTGCTCTCCGACAGCAAATGTCAGCATCCCTGGAGGCCATTTAGACACAAACACAGCATAAATCTGACTCCTAGTGGGGAAGTCCGGAGATCCAGTCTCCACGCGCAGCCTACCAGAGTGAAATGAATTTGCTTGGCACAAAGTTTGGACATGTTTCTCAGGGCCTTTCCTTCCCCTTTCTTGTAAAAAAAAAAAAATCTGGAATGGTTCAGGGCTGTTGCTGCCCCCTTGATGTTCCTCCTACCCATTTATGACATAAGCAATTGCAGATGAAAGACTCAGCTCTGGTTTATGGCTCGGAGACGGAGCTGCACTACCTGTGGGGCCTTTGAGATGCATCTCAGGTTGTTGGAAAAAATCCCAACAGCCCATAAACAGGGCAAGAGATATCTGAGCTTGGCCCAGAGGGAGGGAGGGGAACAAGAGACTCTCATGGTAGGGAAGGGAGAGGCAGGAATCGGCCTCAGATGCTTCCCCAGTGAGGAGCCTCGTAAATGTCTTTCAGATCCAGAGAAGAGAGGAAGGGTCTGGGATTTGTTGTGGGTGGAGGGAGGAGAGAAAGAAATCAGGGAGGAATTTATGAAGACAGGATGTATAGGAAGTTATTTCAGTCTCTGCCCTGCACTACAGGACTGGAATTCCTTCTTTCTGAGAATAGCAGTGGTCAACTCTGGGTGCAGGGAACTCAAAGCGCCATTGGAAATCCAAGAAGCAATAAGTGCAGTTCTTGAGAAAAGCAAAATCCTTGCAGCTACTGTTCTGAAGGTGCCTTACACATGGTTCTTCAAGAAGACCTCAACTCAGACCCAGAACAGTTCCCAGTAAAAGACTTGACTTGGAACTTGCTTTCTGAATCTTGCACTCAGGATGCATTGATATGAGCTCATGTGGGGACACTGCATGAGCACAGCCCTGGGCTCCAGAGACGTTGAAGACTCAGCTCTGCTCTTACACAGATCTCGGATCAGCAGGGGAGAAGGAGCCAGCCCCAGAATAGTGATAACTCTGCACAGAGGAGGTAGGGGAGGGAAATAAGGAAAGGTACACAGTGTCAGATGTGCCCTTTCCCCTAGGCTAAAGATGAGCGACACAAAAGGTGAGCAGACATTTCCAGGTAGAAAAGGAAAGAAAGGGTATTTTCTATGCCAAGAGCGGGGAACATTTATGGCATGGGAGAAAACAGTGACCTAGGAAGCGGGTAACACTCCTAGCACTGCCGCTGCACCTGCAGCGCTGTTCTGTGTATTCGGAGAGGACGATACGCAGAAACCCCTTGCTCTCAAGGAACAGAAAATGGAGCTAGAGAGAGTTGGCCTTCAGGAGGCTATAAAGAATACAAAATGGCTAAATTCTTTAGGCATGGTAAAAACTGGAAATAAAAATGTGAGCATTTAGAAAAGAGGAGTATCGATTAGCCAGACAAGTTAGTGGACAAAGGAGGCTACTGGTAAAGGTGGAGTGGACTTGGAAAGCCCGCGGAGAAGGAAGCAGGTGTTCGAAAGAAGGGTTTATCCTGCCTGTGGACTGGAGGGAAGGCAAGAGTGTGTGCATCAGCAAGTGACAGTCACCTGCGCACAGCCTGGCCTGAGTGGGGAGAAAGTCCGATGCCCTGTGTCCCCCGACTGCTCCTCCAAATCCCCCAATTTAAATGTTGGATCAGTCCTTATATGGGAAGGGTATGTGAAGTGGTGGAAAGTAACTTTGACCACAAAGTGGGAGACTTGGATTCTAGTCCTAATGTTGCTCCTAAACAGTGCACCCTGAATAAAACTCCTCACATCTCTAAGACTCAATTTCTTCACCTACAAGATGATATACAAATCCCTTATACTCACCGAAGCCTTGACATGGCATCATTTTGAAATCGTGTCATTTCACTGTTTTCTACCACAATCCTATGAGGCAGGAAATGCACTGTTAGCATTTTTTTTCTTACAGATGAGTAAACCGAGGCCCAGGAAGATGGAGAGGTGATCTTTTGCCCAAGGGCACACAGCTTTCTTCTACCCCTCTCCTCTTTTGCCTGCCTGACCTGCTGGGCAGGTTTGTATGAAGATCCAAGGGTCCTTGGTGCCTGCAAACTATCTAGCGTGACCCAGGCACAGCAGCATTACCTTATTAAAGAGTGAGGAAAGAAAGGAAGGCTGGGGGTGGAGGGTGAAAGTCCATCCCCAGCTCCTGCTGGAAAAGCCATTCTTTCAGTCCAACAGGGACAAGGCTTATTTAAATCCCCAGGTCCCCCAGACCGCCCTCCCCACACTCCCCTGTGCTGCCCCTGCCTTCCCCACCAGGGCAGGCTCAGGGAGGACCTCCCATCACAGTGCACTAGGCGTTTCAGGAGTGGGGCAGACAGAAACCAACCTGCACTCCTGAGTCAGGCCATAGGTAAAGTGTCCCAAGAAAGACACCTTTGTTCAGAGACGTCCACTGCAGATGGGGGTTTCTGTGCCAGGCAGAAGGAGGGGCCCGGCAGGTCAGAGGCAGGGCATTCCAGCTCAGACATCCAGGCAGGCCCCAAAAGGGAGCTGTGTGTCTCCACTCTGTGAGTGCTGGCAGCTGGCCACAACCTGGCCGCCTCTCCCTTTGCTTTCCTCAGCTGGCTGGTGCTCATGAAGGGAGACCTTGTGCTTGGGAGGTGTGCAGGGGAACAGCACAGTGTTGGTGCTAACTGGAGAATCACATTTGCGTTGCATCAGTTTCAAGCCTTTTCCCTTTGAATAGATCTTACACTAACACCCACCCTGTCTCTCTCCCCCGCCGCACACGCACGCGTGCATATGCACACACACATTCTCTCCATCTTTCTCTCTCTAAATTTTTCCATCTCTCTCTCCTTCCGTCTAATAAAAATATAGCCACATGCAATCCAAACTGATAAGCATAGATGCAAATGCCAAATGTATCTATGCACAGATTTGTCATACGCTGCAAATACTGACATCGGAATAGTGGAAGTTTCCTCTGTAGGCCACATCACTGCATTCAGACCAAGCGTGGATAAATAAATATACTACGTGAAACCCTCAACATGCTCTGTTTTGCTTTGGCCAGACTCTGAGAAGGAGCTGTGAAGCTTGCAACAAGCTGAGTCCGATATTTGGGGTTGGGAGCCCAGTTTGGACAAAAGCTCATTAAATACAGCTACCCTACAGTTTTCTAGGCTTGGAGTATTATATGCACGGCATCGTACTGGGTTTATATAATAAGGTTTGAGTGTGTTTGCTCCTATTTAGGAAGTGATTTAAGTGGATCAAATACCATCTCTTTTTAGAGTAGTCCAATTTTGCTGCATTAATTACTAGTCTTTTGGAAGATAAATTACTTGAGAAAATTAAATTGTTTCTAGGCAGAGTTGGAAGACGAAGGGTTAATTATCCCTCAAAATTGAAAAAGACCAAGATAACAATTCTCTCGGTGATTGGGAGTTGGGGGGAGTTGACTAACTCTCTAAATGTTCTCACTGCTAAAGTGAATCCTCCCTGGTCAAATTCACTGTGGCCATAATTACAGAGAGAGTTTGCCTGGATGCCCACAGCTGATCAGATTATTTGATCAACTCTTGGTCTAAACACCCTTGTTCCAATCAGGCCCTCTGCTGGTTTGGAGAGGTAACCTGAGTCTAGTACTCAGCCATATCCGTGCCTTCACACTCAACCATTCCACAAACCACTGATAGGCTATCTAAAAAGAGGAGGGAGAAGTGGGGTCCAACACTTAGTCTTTGTTCTTGCCTCTGATACTCACCAGCTGTGTGACCTAAGGCAAATGACGTAACCTCTCTGAACCCTTCCTTCCTAATTTGTAAAATCAGGCAAAGAAAGATCTGCCAAGCTACCCCCGATAGGACTGTTATGAACTCAATACAGCTGGAATAGTCAAAAGCACTTTGCAAAGAAACTGTAAAGACAGTATAATATACAGAGGGTGCCAAAAAAGTATACACATTTTAAGAATGGAAAAATTATATTAAATTTGTAATACTCAAGTCACGTTTGACTTCTGCAATTGCCAAGAGGAGTGCTACAAGACTTGTATTCAACTTTTGTTATCAGTGTATGTTGAGTATTATAACTGTAATACTTAAAACGTGTATAGTTTTGACACCCTCTGTATTTTATATATTTTTATTGTTTCTTGACTGTCCATGAACTTACTCCATCTCCCCACTATCTATAACACTCAAACTCCTCATATAGAAAATCCCATCGGCTCGGTGCCTGTAGCACAGTGGTTACAGCGCCAGCCACAAACATCGAGGCTGGCAGGTTCAAACACAGCCCGGGCCTGTTAAACAACAATGACAACTACAACAAAAAAATAGCCGGGTGTCGTGGTGGGTGCCTGTAGTCCCAGCTACTTGGGAGGCTGAGGCAAGAGAATCACTTAAGTCCAAGAGTTCGAGGTTGCTGTGAGCTGTGATGCCATGGCAGTCTACCGAGGGTGACATCATGAGACTCTGTTTACAAACAAACAAACAAAAATCCCATCATTCAATAGCTCCTTCTTGAGTGTGCCTACTGCGTGCAGCTACTCTTCTAGAAACAGGATAAGGAGAGCACAAAATTGGTGAAGATAGTGAATACATAAAGACACAGTTTAGTCTTCTACAACGTTAAATCCTAGGAAGAAATGAAAATAGAGCAATGGGCTAAAGAATGACTGGGGAAGTGGGAAAGGCTTCTTTAGGGTCATAATTCTGTGCCAACTTAAAGGTCCGGCTCCATCTTCTTCTGAAAGCCTCCCTTACCCTCCTTTCCACAAACCCAGAGCACACATTTGTCTACTGCTTGTCTATCTCAAACACTTTAGTTATTCAAGTACATAAAAATTAGGAGACAATTTATGTTGTCTTACCTTACTCTCCAACCATTTTAACAGAAAACAATATGGAAAACTCTACTGTAATTAAAACACATAGCACACTAGACTAATGTAAAGATTCTGTTACAACAGACCGCTAGAGGCAGTGTAGAAGAGTGATGATAAGAGTACTTGGGACTCAAATATCTGGTTCCATTATTTACAGTCTTAACCAAGTTTCCTCTGCCTTGGGTCTTGGTGCCCCATCTTTAAAGTGGGGTTGAAAGCACATACTCACAGGATAGTGGTAAGGATTAAATGAGACAATCTGTGTTTATGGCACCTAGCTCATGGTAAGAACTTAAATGCTGACTAATTATCAACACCATTACAATTTTATGTACCTTCTATATAACTAGAATTAGCTCCTAGAAAACAGAAATCAAACCTAAATGACCTTTGTATCCTCCACAACACAACACAATACTGAGCACTCAGGAGATTAATAATTAGCTATTAAATAGTTTATGTTCAATGAATACAGATGAACAGAAATAGCATACTACAGAGTACTGTCTTTCCATTTTTTCACAATTTATTCACCAACACCAACCAACTTCCTATAACTATAGAGATTATTAAAGAATTATTGGCCACCTCCCTAGCTGGGGCTCAGCTGGAATTAAATTTATTTCCCTTGAACTCCATTCTGAATTTCCCTTTCACACTGGCATTGATCCTACCAACCGTCTGCTGTTTCATTAGACCCTATCCAGTTGTGTTTCAATAGGAAGATGGGGGAGCAAGTCAAGAAAAAGAGAAACCCCAAATTGTGATAAGTAGGGACAGAGAGAGGAAGGAGGAAGACTGAAAAGGATAAAATGAAAGCTGGGGGAGGGAGGAAGGACAGCTCTGGGCTGCACATACAATGGACAATTTGTCGTCCAGCCAGTCCTCCAGTGACTGGAACACGTGGTCTCCAAGCACAGCCTGCAGGAAGGCGGGGAGTACTTGGCCACGAGCCCTCAGCCCTTGCAGGCTGGGCTGCCCTAGTCACCGAGAGATCGTCAACAGACATTCCCACAGCCACGGTTCTTCATGGGTGAGAACACAAGATTAGGTAAGGAAAGCATAAAAGTCTTTTGTAAGGAGAGCTTGCCCTAAATTAACTATAAACTGAGTATAATTGTGTGCAGTGAACTGCATTACAACAATTTGGAAAGCACTTATGATTATTACCCTTAATTGAAATTGGGTGTCCCAAGATGATCTTGATGTTGATGAAATCATTGCTAACGGTGCCATCTCAAACATCCTGTGTGATATGTTAGCCTTGAATTTCTAACACTGAAAGCTTCCTTTTCCCAATCCTGTCATTACTTGCATAGAGTTTATGGTTGAAATAGGGGTTGGAAGAAAAATACTCTGAACCTGAGACTACTGTAATTATAGTATAAAGACCCTTAAAGCGGTGGCTCCTAAATTAGACATGCCCCAGAATCTCTAGGGGGGCTATTTAAAACACAGATTGCTGGGCCCACCCCCAGAGCTTCTGATTCCAAGGGATCTGGGGCAGGATGGGGCCTGTGACTTCTCATTTCTAATAATTTCCCAAGTGATGCTAATGCTGTTGGTCCAGGAACCACACTTTGAGAATCGCTGGTCCAGAATGTTCCTCCCTCTCTCTTGCCGCACCCACAGCCCTGCAGGCACACACAAGGAGTTCTTATCAGAGCGTCTAAAAAGGTGCTGCCTTTCAATCAACAGAAAGCTTCATATCTCTTCAACTATTTCAACCAAATCTTCAGAATGACTCCTGCTAGTTTTGATAATTAGGGGAAAATAGAAGCTATGTTCTAAAACTCACGTTTTCCTCTTTAAAAGTCATGGTATGAGCCAGGTATGGTAGCTCGCACCTATTATCCCAGTACTTTGCTAGCTGAGGTTGGAAGATGGCTTGAGGCCAGGAGTTCAAGACCAGCCTGAGGAAGAATGAGACCCTGTCTATTCTAAAAATAGAAAAATTCATTCGGTGTGGTGTTATACACCTGTAGTCCTAGCTATTTGAGAGGGTAAGGCAAGAGGATCTCTTGAGTCCAGGAATTTCAGGTTGTAGTGAACTGTGATGACACAATCTCACTGTATTGCACTTTAGCCTGGGTGACAGGGCAAGACTCTGTCTCAAAAAAAGAAAAATCAGACTCAGCACCTATAGTTAAAGTGGCTAGGGCGCCAGCCACATACCCTGGAGCTGGCAGGTTCGAACCCAGCCTGGGCCTGCCAAACAACAATGACAACTACAACCAAAAAATAGCCAGGCATTGTGGTAGGTGCTTGTGGTCCCAGCTACTTGGGAGACTGAGGCAAGAGAATCGCTTATGCCCAAGGGTTGGAGGTTGCTATGAGCTGTAACACCACAGCACTCTACCCAGGGCGACAGCTTGAGACTCTGTTTCAAAAAAAACAAAAACAAAATCATGGCACAACTGGAGGAAAAGATGAGGATGAGTGTATAGTGACCTAAGATGGTCATGACCAGGGCCTGCACTGGTGTGTGTTGTGGTTAAGCACACTGCCAAGTACAAGGGCCAGTCTTCCCTCCTCTTTGTCAGATGTAATGGCTACTAGGCACCAGAGCCATGTACACCTAAGCTGGTAAGCGAGTCCCCCGAAAGGATTCTGCATCCTGACTTGTCTGTCCTTTACCCTCACACTCAAGTTGCTCTCTGCCACCTCTATTAATTATCCCCTCTTCTGAGCAGCCCTTCTATTGTAAGACTCAGATGACCTCAAAGTCGTGCATCTCTCACAAGGTGGTCATCAAATGTACCTGCTTAGCTTTAAGTGAGTCTAGATCAAGACTATAAGTGTTCTCCCACACGGTCAGCTGATTTATCTCCACCTATGCCAGTGAGAGCTGGCATAGATTACCAGGAACCTTGGCAAAGGAGAAAGAACTTGCCACTGTGGATGCAACTGAGCTTTGGGAAGCGTAGGTGGTTAATGGGCTATGAAGCATCTGCTTAAGAGGGGCTGAGCATGACTCTGGTGCCAGGTTCTAAATTAATGCAGCTTCCTTTTCCATCTAATGCCTTGATAACAGAAGTGTACCTGAGAAGTTGTACATAGACCAAACTCGCATAAAGTTGAAATTTATTTTCCCATTGAAGGAGCTCTTAGTTTTATAGATGCCTCATTTTCAGGGAAGAAAAGAAAGAATTATTTTTCAATATACAGAAGGTCCTCATACTTCCATCATTCACACATTCATGTAAAGTGAATTTTTGCAAAGTGTTTGATACACATGTGTAAACAAGACAGAGTATCTGTCTCAAAGCATTTACAGTCTGGTAAAGGTTGGCAGGCCCTTATCAAACAGTGTATTGATAAGGGACAAGATGCTGGGGGGTCATCTAATGGCCACGGAGGATCAGGAAAGGCTTCCTCAAGCAGAGCTGTAGAAAGAATACAGGGGACTTCACAAAAATAAATTTAAAATAGAGGCTGAAGCAAATATATTCTAGCACAAGAGGGCAGATGGGAGTGCAGGTTGTGAAAGAGAGGTAAGCAAAGGTGACCAAGGGTGCCTTGCATTTCAGTTTTCTAAAATGCAGAGCTAACAGAGTGATATGTTAAAAGCAGGCTAGGGTTTGGAGCCACAAAAAACTGGGTTCAATGTTGGCTCTTTGGGGAACAAATTATTTAATTTCCCTAAATGAGTTTCCAGGGCACATAGTAAATACTTAAGAAATTCGAACCTTCATTGTTCTTAGTCACAACTAAAAAATATCACATACCCCATTGAAGAGGGTCTTATTATGAGAAATGACCAAAAATGTGTTTCTATTTGAAAAAAAAAGGAAGAAAAGGAGAAAAAAATCTCCCACAAGCTAGGGAGATGGTCACGCAAGCAGATACCTACAAGACCATTTAAGGGTGTTCTTTCAGTCACGCCTTCAGCAAATGTTTACTGACCCCACGTAATGTTGCAGCAACTGTTATTCTAGGTACTGGGAATACGGTGGTGAATAAAACAGAAAAGACTCCTTAGTCTTGTGGAACTCACCTTCCTTTGGGGAAGATGAATAAGTAAAAGAAATGATCTAGGTCCTTTTAGAATCTAGATAACATTTAAATAGTGAAAAGTGATAAGCAGCGATTGAAAACAGTGAGAAAGGTGGAGAACCTGTAGGGAAGGATGCCGTTCTACATAGAGGGGTGCAATAGGCTTTGCATATGGTTTGCTTGCTACCACCAAGGCTCCGGTTAAGATGTGATCCCCTGTGTGGCTGTGTTGGGACCTGGTGGGAGGTGTTTGACTCACAGGTATGGCTCCCACAGATATGGCTTGCCAGTGAGTGAGTTCTCCAGGAGCAGTTCTCTCAAGACAACTGGTTGTTATGAAACCAGGATGCCCCTCATGTTCCCCTCTCTTCACACGTGTCTGCTCCCCCTTTGACCTTCACCACAGAAGCCAGGCCCAGGCCCTTGAACATCCTGAAGAGCCATGTATAATATGCTCAATAAACCATTTTCTTATAAATTACCCAGCCTCAGGTGTCCTTTCATAGCAACCCCAAAATAGACTAAGACAAATGGTCAGGCCTCTCGGGGACCAAGACCCTGTGGAGAAGGTAACATTTGAACATGACAAGAAGGTCATAGGGAAGAATGTCCCAGGTAGAAGGAACAGTAACGGGCTTGGTGTGTTCAGCAAGGGCTCAGAACATGAAGAGGAGAAAGGCACAAGAAGAGGCAAGGAGGAGGGTACCAGATCCTGGCAGAGCGCACGAGCCGTGACCGGGACTTTGGATTTATTCTAAGTGCAAAGGGAAGGCACAGCCAGTCAATGGCAGAGACTAGAGCAGACGCCTCAGCCCCTTACTGCGAAGGTCAAGGTTTTCTCCTTTTCTTTGCCTCCTATGCTCCCTCCCTCTTTGAGAGGCCTGTTTTCTCTGCAATAAAAATAGGCTCCTACTTTTCTGAACACACATTGATTTTTAACTTTCTTTCCACCATTTCAGATTCCTCTAGTTTTTATATAATCTATTTTATATTGTTTCGCGGGTTTAGTGGCTTTTCCTCAGATGTATCCATTGCTTTCCTTTGTCTCCTCTGCGTCATCCTGGAGGACTGACCTTGCAGGCAGCCGTATCTGTCTGGGTTCAGCCAACAACAGGCAATTACAAAGAAGTCAGAAGAAAGGGAGAAACCAGGCCGTGTCCTGGGCCTCCATCTGCCTTGGATGATGTCTCTGGCAGAAGTTGCATCTCCTCCAAGGCACCAACTCACACCAAACAGGGCCAATACAGCTTCAGCTTACACCAGATGTCCCCAAAAGTGACATCACCTCCTCACTCCATCCGTCAGCTTAGGGGTGGTGGCAGTTTCCCGTTGCTAATTTATAGATTATCTTACCTGACCTGTTTGCATCTCAACATTCTCAACAGCTGTGTAGTCAACGCTCTGTATTAAACTCATTCTGTTTTAAATGTTGACAATTGCTTCTTCTATCTGGGTTGTCCCCTGGCTGATTGAGTTCTTGAGAGTGACAACAAATTTCACAGGTTTGGTAATGGTCCCTTCATTTACCAGGTAGGCATTTCCACACACTCCATTTCACTAGCCATATTGAGAACCTAAATTTCCTCACTTCCTTTGTTAACTTCCTTGAAACTAGTTTATATCAGACTAGTCATTACATAAGGAGACATGGCAAACATTTGCCCCAGGATTTAGACATTAAGTCCAGAATTCATTGGAAATAAGTACTCAGTTTCTAAGAGCAGTCAGCACCATGGCCAGATCCAAGAGGCCGCAGACAAAAACTAGAGGCCAGAAAGGACTTGAAAGCAAACCTTTGTTGTAATGTGTTTTTTGGTCTTCTGGGTATATACAGTTTAAATTTTAAATTACTCACAAATGTTATGGATAGGCTTTAAGTGAAGAAACTTCCAGTTGATTCCAGCCCCAACTATTCTGTTCATTTACAGGTATTTGTGTCCTCCCTGCTGAACTCCCAGACACTGTGGATCAGAGACAGGCCAGGCCCATTGCACCAGGTAGAAATCCTGACCTACAGAATGCAACAGCATAATGAAATGGTATCTTCTGCCACTAAGATGGCTGGGATGGTCTCACAGTAATTAGAATAACCTGTATGTATTTCACTTCTGGAAACTGCATACTATTCATGTCCCACAGCATTTGTCAAAGGGTCAGACTCCAATTGAAAGCCACAATGTCTGCTGCATATTTCAGCCATTTTTACCAAGGAAAGAGGAACAAAGTTTTCTTTCAATGTTATGTGGCTAATTCTCTTTCAGCATTAAGAAATTTCAAATAAGCTTCTAAGCATTTACCATCAAATGTAGGAAAATTTTGCGAACTACTTAACTAAATGCTGATTTTTCAAACTTTTGAGAAAAAAAAAGGTTTTGTCCTAATGTCCTAGAGGCTTTGTATGATGGAAATTTTAAATACATAATTAGAAATATATAATTAACCTTATATCCATCATCTAACCTCAACAATGGTCAGCACATGGCCCATCCTTTCTTATCTATCTCCCCAAGCACGCCCTCCCCGAACACTCTCAGGGGAATTTTATGGTATCCTATCACCTCCATAAGCATTTCCGCAAGTGTATGTAAACACAGGGGTCAGTAACCTACAGCCCCACAAGTCAAATCCAGCCTGCTACCTGCTTTTATAAATAAAGTTTTACTGGAACACGGGGACAAATTCATTAGTGGATTGTCTATAGAGGTTTCCTCCAGCACAGTTGAGTAGCCAGCGGTAGGAAACTTGCCAGTCTACAAAGACTGATATTCTCACTATCTATCCATTACAACAGCGGTTCTCAACCTGTGAGTCACGACCCACGGGAACTGTATTAAAGGGCCACGGCATTAGGAAGGTTGAGAACCACTGAGTTACAGGAAAAAGGTTGCCAATCCCTGCTCTGAAGAATCTTTAGGAGGAAAAACAACAACAACAACAACAAAAAACAATCTAGCATAATACACCTTGCTAGTCATTATAGCTCTATACTTAAGTTGAGAAAACATGGTTATAGCATGATTTTTAGAATGGAGAACATTTAGTCTTAATTACACTAAGGGTAGAATTTGTTGTTAACTAAAATTTGTCTCACTTCTCATCAAACCTGCTTTGACTCTTTTTGTTTATCCTCACAACACAGAAGAAAGAGCTATGTAGATGTGGAGAAGCACATCACTTCTATTTTCTTCTGGTTTCATCTGTATTTGCCATATTAGGATGTTTTCCAGTGTACTATTTGTTTGCAGGAATATTTATGAGCCATGTGCCCCTTTTATGAAGATCAGTGAAGACTAGAGTATCACTCAACCATCTCCAGAAGCCCTCCAAGTTGTACCAGCCCCTTTCTGCTCTCAGGACATTTCATGCACCACAGGATGGTCTTGCCAACAGGCCCAAGTGGGCACAAGAGCCAATTTGTATGTGTGTACATATGCAGAAAAGCTTGGTACTTTTTACTATTTTCCAGATAAAAATTACATATATGACAAAGCTTGGAGAAGGAATGTAGGTAACCTCTGTGAGGTATTCTATGTCTTTCCATATGCTCAAAACATTTCACATAAAAGTATTTTGCTCCTGCACTCAAAGAGATCGTATTCCAAACCCACTTTTAAGGATGCTGGAGGAATTTCACCTCTCATGTTTGCACATACAATATCTGCAGAGCAAATCTGCAAATAGATCAATGAATTGATAAGCAATAGCATGTGCTGTAAATGTGGTTTTTACATTGCATGGCTGAGTAAAAATAAGCCTGTGTTCTCACTCTCAAAAAGCTACTATATCAACTTCCAGAGCAGCATGGCAGCCAAGTAACAGCTTCTTTGCAACTGGAGCATGGTGAGTCTCGGGAAAGAAGACTCCAGGCATCTCTGGCTGGCGAGATCTACCCAGAAACATCCCTTTGGGGACACAAGGAGTCAGTGTGAGACTTCTAGACCCCATGAGGAAGACAAAAGCAGTGGAGAATTGGCAAGTGGTTGTGTGTGTTTGTTCAATCTAATCCTGCCGGCAGCTGTAAGTACAGCAGCAGGGAGATTGCAAACTGGAAAGGCTTGCCTATGAGCTGTTTGGGTTTTGGGGGGGCTCGACACTCAGTTGAACTACTTTGGAAGAACTTGGGCAAGACTGTGGAGATATTTAACTGTTGTCTAGCACCCCAGACTAAGCCCCTGAACCAGACAGAGCTAATAGTGTTTGGTTGTGGGCCTTGTGGAAGGTCACAGAACAAGCATCGGGTAGGAGTGAGTAATCTAGTGACTGAGCAGCCTAAAGGCGGGGACTTAGGTGCCTTACAGCCTTAGCCCTCAGGAGCATAACTGAGAGTAATTTTGGCACATTGGGTAATCGGATAGTCACTTAAGGAGTGATCCCAAGGACAAGTGCTTTCCTGGGAAAGCTTCTGCTTAGCCCAGGTTAGCAATTTAAAGTGACTTTTAAATGGGCTGAGGAGAGATTTAGGTTCTCCACCCTATGGGGTTTGAGAAATCATTAGAGGCCTCCAGTCTCCATCTCATACAGCCATATCAGCATTATGAATAACATATCATACCCCAGAAGATCACCTCCTGTTGCCCAGACAATATTCAGCAAGAAATATATACTGCTTTGTTTTTGGTTTTGCTTTGTTTTCTGTTGTTTTGCTTGTTGTTTTTTGTTTTTAATTTCAACATTTTTCCCTATAGATTTTTTCTTTCTTTTATTTCATTTTTCTAGTTTAAATACAATTTTCTATTGCTGCCTTTTTCAACAATTAGAACTTCATTTTTGCTAGTGTTTCTACCCCTATTATTTAGTTTTTCCCCCAATTGTATCCCATAAAGTTTTTGGTTTGCTTCTTTTGGTTTGATTTATAGCATTTTTGTCTCTCTTCTCTACTTGGTGGAGGTGGGGTACTATGTCCAAACAGGCTGGCAAAGACCTGCTGACCTCAAAGGAACCACCTAGAGGCTGGGGGTTCTTAAGGTTGGGTCAGAGTACCCTACTATACACCTATATTGTTCCTGCCCCCTTCTTTCTGTGCCTTTTTGTCAATAATCACTTCTACCCATCCCCTCTCCTTTCTCCTTTTTCTTTTCTTTTTTTTTCTTTCTTTTGTCCCTTCTTGCTCTTCAATCTTCTCATCCTTCTGGTTCTGTACTGAAATGACTCATCAAAACCCTAGTCAAGAGGCACAGCAACTTAAGGAGCAGGAGGAAGTGAAAGGAAAATTAGGGCAAGGAAACAGATAAAAGAAATCACTTATGATGAAGAATCAGCAGAAAACTCCTGGCATCAAGAAAAACCAGGCCAGAGCCACCCCCACTGCCCCCGCCACAGGAACTGTGAGGTAGCTACTGCAGAGGATTCCACCTATAAGGAAATGTTAGGAATGACAGAAAGGGAATTTAGAATACAGATGATGAAAACAATCAAGGAAATGATGGAAGCAACAAAGGAAACTGCTGATAAAGTGGAAAATAATCAAAAGGAAATAAAAAAACAGAATCAAATAAGAGATGAACAATATGAAGAATATAGAAAGGATATAGCAGAGCTGAAGGAACTGAAGCAGTCAATTAGGGAACTTAAAGATGCAATAGAAAGTATCAACTACAGATTAGACCATACAGAAGAAAGAATCTCAGAGGAGAGGACAAATCTCTTGATAGAGGCAGAAAAGAAGAGAGAGAAAGCAGACCGTTCACTGACAGAATTATGGGACTTTATGAAGCACTCAAACATATGGGTTATAGGTATCCCAGAAGGGGAAGAAGAATGCCCCAGGGGAATGGAAGCCATACTAGAGAATATTATAAATGAAAATTTCCCAAATATCACCAAAGATTCTGACACACTCCTTTCAGAGGGATATCGAACCCCAGGTCGCCTCAACTTTAACCAAGCTTCCCCGAGACACATTGTGATGAACCTGTCAAAAGTCAAGACAAAAGAAAATATTCTTCAAGCTGCCAGGCATAATTGCCAGTTGACCTACAGGGACAAATCCATCAGGGTGACCACAGGCTTCTCTAATGAAACTTTCCGGGCAAGAAGACAATGGTAATCTACCATTAATCTACTTAAACAGAACAATCTTCAGCCCAGAATTCTATATCCTGCGAAGCTAAGCTTTAAAATTGATGGAGAATTCAAACCATTTACTGATATGCAAACATTGAGGAAATTCACCACAATAAGGCCAGCTCTATAGGAAATACTTCAACCTGTTTTACACACTGACCATCACAATGGATCGACAGCAAAGTAAGAACTCAGAAATTAAAGGACAGAACCTAGCTTCCACAAGGATGCAAAAGATAAAATTAAGCAATGGACTCTTACAAAATAAGATGAATAGGACACTACCACACTTATCAATTATCTCAATAAATGTGAATGGCTTGAATTCCACCCCACACAAAGGCATGGAAATTAAACAACCTTCTGTTGAATGACAGTTGGGTGCAGAAAGAAAACAGGAAATCATTAACTTCTTCCTTAAGCATAACAACAAGCTACCAAAACCAGTGGGATACTGCAAAAGCAGTTCTGAGAGGAAAATTTAGCACTTTAGATGCTTACATTCGAAAAACAGAAAGACAGCGCATCAACAAACTCACAAGCCATCTTATGGAATTGGAAAAAGAAAAACAATCTAAGCCTAAACCCAGCAGAAGAAAAGAAATATCCAAAATTAAATCAGAGATCAATGAAATTGAAAACAAAAGAATCATTCAGAAAATTAATGAAATGAGGAGTTGTTTTTAGAAAAAATAAATAAAATAGATAAACCTTTGGCCAGAATAACTAGAAATAGTAATGTAAAATCTCTAGTAACCTCAATCAGAAGTGATAAAGGGGAAATAACAACTGATGCTACAGAGATACAAGAGATCTTCTCTGAATAGTACCAGAAACTCTACACCCAGAAATTTGACAATGTGAAGGAAATAGATCAATTTTTGGAATCACACCCTCTCCCTAGACTTAGCTAGGAAGAAACAGAGTTCTGGAACAGACCAATTTCAAGCACTGAGATTACAGAAACAATAAAAATTCTTCCAACAAAGAAAATGGTCTGGATGGTTTCACACCAGAATTCTATCAAATCTTCAAGGAAGAGTGTATTCTCATACTGCAGAAAGTATTCCAAAAAATTGAGGAGGAAGGAATCTTCCCCAACATGTTCTACGAAGCAAACATCACCCTGATAACAAAACCAGGAAAAGACCCAACTAAAAAGGAGAATTTCAGACCAATTTCACTCATGAATATAGATGCAAAAATTCTCAACAAAATCCTAGCCAATAGATGACAGCTTATCATTAAAAAGTCATTCATCATGGTCAAGTAGGTTTCATCCTAGGGATGCAAGGCTGGATTAATATACTCACGTCCATAAACGATATCCACCGTATTAACAGAAGCAAAAAAAGATCATATGATCCTCTCAATAGATGCAGAAAAGCATTCAATAAAATTCAGTATCCTTTTCTAATTAGAACACTGAAGAGTATAGGCATACATAGCACATTTCTGAAACTGATCGAAGCTATCTATGACAAACCCACAGCTAATATTTTACTGAATGGAGTAAAACTGAAAGTTTTCCTCTTAGAACTGGAACCAGACAAGGTTGTCCTCTGTCACCATTACTATTCAACATAGTGCTGGAAGTTCTAGCCAATACAATTAGGCAAGACAGGGAAATAAAAGGCATCCAAATGGGAGCAGAGGAGGTCAAACTCCCCCTCTTTGCTGATGATATGATCTTATACTTAGAGAACCCCAAAGACTCAACCACAAGACTCCTGGAAATCATCAAAAAATACAGTAATGTCTCAGGACATAAAATCAATGTCCACAAGTCAGTAGCCTTTGTATATGCCAATAACAGTCAAGATGAGAAGCTAATTAAGGACACAACTCCCTTCACCATAGCTTCAAAGAAAATGAAATACCTAGGAATACACCTAACAAAGGAGGTGAAGGACCTCTATAAAGAAAATTATGAAATCCTAAGAAAGGAAATAGCAGAGGATATTAGCAAATGGAAGAACATACCATGCTCATGGGTGGGAAGAATCAACATTGTTAAAATGTCTATACTTCCCAAAGCAATCTACCTATTCAAGGCCATCCCTATTAAGATATCAACATCGTACTTTCAAGATTTGGAAAAAATGATTCTGCATTTTATATAAAACCCCGTATAGCTAAGGCAGTTCTTAGTAATGAAAACAAAGCTGGGGGCATCACCATACCAGCTTTTAGGCTGTACTACAAAGCCACAGTGGTCAAGACAACATGGTACTGGCACAAAAATAGAGACACAGACATTTGGAATCAAATAGGAAACCAGGAAACAAAACTAACATCTTACAACCACCTAATATTCAATAAACCAATCAAGAACATACCTTGGGGGAAAGACTCCCTATTCAATAAATGGTGCTGGGAGAACTGGATATCCACATGTAAAAGACTGAAACTGGGCCCTCACCTTTCTCCACTCACAAAAATTGATTCAAGTTGGATAGAGGACTTAAATTTAAGGCATAACACAATACAAACCCTGAAAGAAAGCATAGGAAAAACAGTGGAAGATATCGGCCTGGGGAAAGACTTCATGAAGAAGACTGTCATAGCAATTGCAACAACAATAAAAATCATCAAATGGGACTTAATTAAACTCAAAAGCTTCTGTACAGCTAAGGAGACAACAACCAAAGCAAATCGACAACGTACACAATGGAAAAGGATATTTGCATATTTTGAATCAGACAAAAGCTTAATAACTAAGATCTATAGAGAACTCAAATTAATCCACAGGAAAAAAGCCAACAATCCCATATATCAATGGGCAAGAGACGTGAATAGAACCTTCTCTAAAGAAGACAGACGAATGGCTAGCAAACATATGGAAAAATGCTCATCATCCCTAATTATTAGAGAAATGCAAATTAAAACCACCCTGAGATACCATCTAATCCCAATGAGAATGCCCCACAGCAAACAATCTCAAAACTACAGATGCTGACATGGATGTGGAGAGAAGGAAACACTTTTACACTGCTGGTGGGACTGCAAACTGATACAACCGTTTTGGAAGGAAGTATGGAGAACTCTCAAAGAACTCAAGTTAGACCTCCCATTTGATCCTGCAATCCCATTACTGGGCATCTACCCAGAAGGAAAAAAAATCCTTTTATCATAAGGACACTTGCACAAGACTGTTCATTACAGCTCAATTTACAATCGCCAAAATGTGGAAACAGCCTAAATGCCCGCCAACCCAGGAATCGATTAACAAGCTGTGGTACATGTACACTATGGAATACTATTCAGCCATTTTTAAAAAATGGAGACTTTACAGCCTTTGTATTAACCTGGATGGAAGTGGAACACATTATTCTTAGTAAAGCATCACAAGAATGGAGGCGCATGTATCCCATGTACTCAATTTTTATATGAGGACAATTAATGACAATTAAAGACACGGTCGGGGTGGAGAAAAGGGAGAGAAGAGAGAGAAAGAATGAGGGAGGGGTGGGGAAAGGAACAGCAGAGAGAGGGATGGAGCAAGGGGGGTGGGGTCTTGGTGTGTGCCACACCTTTTGGGGGCAAAACACGATTGTAAGAGGGACTTTACCTAACAAATGCAATCCTTGTAACCTGGTTTCTTGTACCCTCAATGAATCCCCAACAATAAAAAAAAAAAAACAACACTACTGTATTCTATTAAATCCCAGGACCTTGCTAGATCAAATGAAAGGTGACCAGGTTAGCTCAGTCTCAAAACATGAAAGTGCTTCTTTCTGGACAATTTCTTAATATGGATATAACCACTGACAGAAAAAAAATCACATGACCATTGTTTTTGCTAAATTGGTTGCAATTACATTAAGTACAGTAGGAGGAGTTATTTATTCTTACTGTCAAATAAGAAAATTACACAGTAGGAAATCTGCATAGAGCTGCAAGGCAAGTGAGTGGTAAAATGAGGCTCATATCTTCATATCTAGGGGGATTTGAAGAACTGGGGGGAAAAAACCAACCCCTAAACTCCTAAAGTCCAGTTACTTGTTCAGTTCATATCCTTATGCCTACTCTACCATTACCAAGGCTTACAATTCAAATATTCTTGTAAAACTTAGCGTCTTAATGTTTGAACACAAAGCTACAGATTGTGATACTTCCTTACCACTAGGTAGCAGTAAAAAGGCCATTATCAGTTTAAAAAAAAAAAAAGCTTAAGTATGATGTGCTATATATGGGATGAATAAAACAGTCTTAAAATTGAATACAAATCTACAAAAATGGGCAATTTATTCACTGTAGCTTAGTACACAATAAATGTCACATTTTAAGAACTAGCTTTAGAAGAGTGGTTCATTCTGCTGTATGGAATTACTAGGGGAATTTGCAATGGTGCTCACTTTTGAAATGGGCTTAAAGGGTTAAGTAGGAGTTCATTAGCCTGCATATATGCCAAGGTACAGACCTGTGACAAGTTCATGCTAAGTTTTTGTGGTTCATGTGAAGTACAGAGGGATGAAAGTGGGATGTAGTTTGCGGCCAAACATATGTTCTTTATGTTAGAGGCAACAAAGAACTACTGCTGATTTGAGAGTAATAATAAAACAACAAAAGGGTTTTAGAAATAGATTTCTGGCACTGAAGATGGATTGATATGAGAAGGTCTCCAAATTTTACTCTAAAGTATTATAGGATATCATCTTGAATTTATGAAATGAGTGTCTTTCTGTCTACAAATCACTTTAACAAACAATGCTATTAGTTTAAAGCTTCCTGCTAAGATGTGAGGTGTCCAAAGAAAGGAAACTCCTTGAGGGGGGGCATTTTGGCATGGAATGGAGACAGTTTCCAATTTCCTCTGGTTCCCAGTCCCAGAAATGAGCTCCTGCTGGCTCTCCAGTGAAGCCCTTCTTAGTTATTTTAATTCAATCTTAGCTCCTTCGGTTTAGATGAAGGTCTGTTCCTTGAGTACAGCACTTTGAATTTTAACTATCTTGGAAAGGCTTTTTGTTTGTTTGTTTTTGTAATCTGGTATGGCTTTGTTCAATAGTTAAGCAAGCTTTTAAATCACTTCAAATTGAACCTAATATAAAAGGCCAAATATTTAAGATGCCAGGGCTGTCTACCAGGCAAATATTTACACAATCTGTAAAACATTCAATATGTATTCAGCCAGCCATAACTGTAGTTTCCAAGACATTAGTCAATGTAAATACATGCTCACTGGAACCAGGGGGAGAAATGACTCCAGAAGAGAAGAAGCTCTTATTGTGGCAACTGTTCTGGTTTTTTTAATTCCCTAAGATTTAAATATACTACAACTGAAGTTCTTACAAATAAGAAAGTTGCATTCAAATCTCTTAATTATTGTACCAGAACCAATGAACTTTTAGTGTTCAGGTACCTTGGTCCTACTGTCCAGAATCACCCTTTAATATGGATGGTTTTCAATGCTGTCCCTTACAGGTATTATCCGCAAAAGTCAATTATTGCATGAAAGCCAGACAACTACAATAACCTACATTTTATTTTATGTTATTTTTTACTAGCACTGGCTGTATTTAGTAGCATCAGACATAGCCTTCCTAGAGATACATATCTGGCTTCAAAGAGTAGAAAAAGCAGCTGAAGAGCTTAATTAAAAACAACCTCCTTCCCAAACCTACTAGCACAATGAAACTTCTAAATGCTCTCTATTATAAGACTCTAGAAAACAATAGCATAGAACACTTATGATTGTTCTCAGAGTTGAGAACATATGCCTGAAAACCATTTCTGCCTTCCATTATAAGAGCAACAAGCAACAGAAATGAGGCTCCATCTCCCTTCTCTCTCCCTCTCCCTTTCCCTCTCTCTCTCTCTCTTCCCCCCCCCAACACACAGTTTCTAGGCCAGGTTGTATTTCCCTTAAGAGGAAGGGCACAGACAGGAGCGCTCAGGGCCCCACTGGAAGCTGCTCTGTCTGGCTCTAACATAATAAACTTCTGTTTACCTTTGGATTCTATTTATGCCACATGCACATTGTTCATCATTATTAAATGATCCTTTTTTATCTTTCTATGACAGTTACATATTTTAACAGGTGACAGTTTGCCTTTATAAGCAGCAAAACACTGGTTTATTAGTATGCTTGTGTGGCATAAAATAGAGTTCATTTTTTACTGAAATAACTGGAGGAAAGAAACATCAATTGTGCAGGGTTCTGAATAGCTCAATGGGTATAGAAAGTACAGGCAATAAATTACGATAGGTTTGCCTTATTTATGAGCCTTAGGTGTTCCTTCACAGTTGCTACTGTGCATGAATTTTAAGTGGTCCTTTGATGGGCAAGTCCATCCAATGCAGCACCATAAACTCTTACAGTTTCACCATTAACTGCTTTTCTTCAGTCAACTCAAGGAAGAGTAACTCTACCACTCAGATGATTCTCCCTGGTTCCTGGCCATAGCTATTCAGGCTGCTATTGAGGGAGGGGATTATAAATTGTGATACCCCGAGTCAATGAAATGACAAAGTACATTCTTTATCAGATTAAACTACAGCACACATCAACCCAACTCATTCTGGAACCAGCCAGTAGTGTCCTGGGTATCTTCTGGGAACAAGGGTCTGGGTTACTCCTCAGCCTACAGATTGATTGCCACTGTAGCCACTGGGATAACCCCCCCCTAAAAAAAAGACAATGTTTCTGGCAAATAGCATTTAAGAATTATAACCACCACAAACTCCATATGCCATTGTTCAAGTGTGTCATTAATAATAAACATGAATAAGTAAAACCCTTCCTGCAGATAACACTTTGTTGTATGTGCTTTGCAGAAGAGGCAAACAGCTCATCCACCATGGAGTGCCACCATCCAGGGCTGTCACTGGAGCCTGAGTTAGTACATCATTTCTATAGCTGCTTGTACTAAGCACCTCATTGGGTAAAATATGGTCCTTTGGAATGATGGACCACTCCAGAGGTGTCTGCTGCTTGGCAGCTGTGGTACAGGGCTAAGATAATGGGCCTCACTGGGAGCTCAGCTATTTGTTTGTCACCTGACAGGTGAACCATTCTCTCTGCGTTTCTGCAGAGACATAACTATACCTGTCACTCCGAAGGCAAAATTCACTCCGGAATAACACTGGCAAGTCCCCAGTCATGATCATTTTATTCTTGGAGGTCAGGGATTTGGCAAAATCAATGCCAAAGAAGGGAGCAGACATTTTCTCAATTAAAGAGATGTCTTGAGGGACATCTCTTATTTGTATCCTAGCATGGGGCCTGGGGAAAAATAAAGACTATTCTTCCTCCCCTGACTTAAAAAAGGCAAAAATAAAATCCCAGCAACAGAAGAACTGTCTCACTTTCCGAATACACACCCTTTCCCTGTGCTCTCACCCCTCCATCCTTTATCCACCTTTTTTGCCAATATCCACATATGAGCCCAGAGGATGCATCTTATACATGTTTTCATTATAGAACTTAAAAAAAAGAGGTCAGCTTTTTGCACTCTCCTCTCTCGCTAAAGTTGCTTCTGCCCTTTGAAAATATGAAAGCCCTTGAGTGATTTTATATTTTCAAAGGGTAAAAGTGCTAAAGAGCACTCCTCTATTTCAGACAGGAGGAAAAAAGTAAATCAGTCTGCCTAAAGTGTTCACTTGGAAAAGGTAAAAATGAACCACTGCCGTGATGGGAAGTAGTTACCACACCTCGAGTAACCACACACACGCACACCCCAGAGTCCACAGCTGGGAAACACCACACCAGGCACCAATCTCAGCTCAAAGCTGCACCATGTCTGCCTCCAACGGAACCAATTCCTGTCCAGAGGACAATCATGATAACAGACCCCAGGCCAGCATTAACTCCCATCTGGACAGCATCATGATTCAGGTAAAACCTGCATCCACCCCATGGTCCCCCATCCTGACCTCCAGCCATCCACCAAACACCTCCTCTCCCTTCTCTGAAGAATTTTCCTTGGAAAAATGGGTTCCCTTTCCTTTTAGGAGTCCATAGTCATTTCTTTAATGCACTAGCTTTTCTTTTCTCTGCATCCCACTTATTAGGAATTACTTTGTTTAAAAAAAGAAAGAAAGAAAGAAAGAAAGAAAGAAAGAGAGAGAGAGAGAAAGAGAGAGAGAAAGAAAGAAAGAACGAACGAAAGAACGAAAGAAAGAAAAAGACTGAAAATCAGACCTTAACACTTCAAAACAAACCAATGCTCACCCCTCCCAAGGACATTTATGCTTTTCCTTTCTCCGTAAGACACAAGGTTTTGTCTTCTGATAAATGCACACTCCCAGCCACGAGGGGGCGCTAAAGGGCTTTGCCCTTCTCTGTGCTGTCCTCAATGTCCTGTCCTCCACACCTTCCCTGCATAATTCTGGCTCAGAATTCATCACTAGGCTCAGTCATCACTTCCTGTGGGTAAAAAAATTCCTACTTGCAAGATGTGAGGAACTCTAGACTAGCCAGCCTCAGCACCCTGAGATGTTTCACCCCCTCTATTCGCTGCGATGCATACCCCTTGCTACACTGAAAGGCTCTAAAAGTACTTACAGCTTTCACCTACATCCCTGTTTCTAGCATTTTTCCTCAAATGCAGGAGTAAGAAATATATATAAAATATGTCTTTAAATACTTAGCATATATTAATCTGCTTAACTCTTTGCAATATCCTGATGAGTGAGTACTATTATTTAATCCCCACTTCACAGAACAGACAGGTTAAGTAATTTTCCTATGGCCACACAGCTAATAAGCACTAATCTAACTCAAGTAGTCTGATTCCCCCTACTGTGGGCTTTACTAACACTTCCCACCACTTTTTTCAAACATAATATCACTAAGAATGTTTGTATCCCTCTAAAATTCACATTGAAATTTACACAAGGTGCCACCTTCAGGAAATAATTAGGCCATGAAGGCTTGTGTCCTCGTGAATGGAACCAGTTCCTTTAAAAATGGCTTGAGGAAACATGGCTTCAGCCACGTGGGACATGGCGTTCACCCTTCCTTTCATGCAAGGATCCATCCAGAAGGCATCATTGAGGAAGCAGGAGGCAGCCCTCACTAGACAGCAAATCTGCAGATGCCTTTGCCATTGGATTCCCAGACACCAGAACTGAAAACTAAATCTCTGCTATGTATAAACAACTCAGTATAAGGCATTTTATAACAGCCTGGATGAACCAAGACACATAATATACACAATAAAATGTACTCAAATGTTTCTTGGCTGAATTAAAAAATAAATTTAGATCCATCACTTGCAATCTGTTATGACCCAAGAAAAGACAGTTAATGCCTTCCAATCTTACTCTATTTTCTCCTCTGCAACTTCAGTTTCCTCCATTCGAAGACTAAATAAGAGTTCTAAAATGTGGCCATCACAGCGCACAGAGTGTTAAATACACATTAATACCTCTGGTCTAATACCAGCCCGTGTGTTAATACTCCTGGTGAGTCTCAGGCAGCGAAAGCCCAGCTAGAAATGCAGGTTACTAATTTCACCTGAGGTGTCATTTAGCCTATAATTCATATCATCAACTATTATTAGTACATGTATCCATGTAGGCACAATCTTTGCCCAAAACAAGGTCACATCACACATACCACTGACTGGCTTGGTACTGTGATGTTAAACTTAGTGGTCTGGATTTGCAAGAAGCAGCAGGCCCTGAAATGACAAGGACTCTGACAAGGTCTCAGCAGCAGCTAGCCTAAGACCAACCGGGTGGGGGGGTCCCTGCAAACAGACCAGCACCCCAGAGGGCCCAGCCACCAACATTCTGTGCCATTTGGATGCCAAAGAGGAAAACAGGACCTGTGCACAAGGACAGTTACCTGTTAGGAAAAACCATAACCTACAAAATGCTAATACAGAGACAGTCAAACAGACAACCAAAAAGATGGATTTCAAGATCCAAGCTCCAACAATTAAGTTCGTGAATACACTACTGTGTGCTGACATTGGCAGCCCTGTGAGGGCTCAGTGAGGGCTCATAACTTAGTGTGAAACCACAGCTGTGTTGGTGTGATGTGCAGTGGTGTCTTGCTGAGTGGTGTCCAGTATTGTAGTTGTGTGCCATCTTGAGAATGTTAGAGAACGAATTAGAGCAACCAAAAAGCATTAAGTTACTTGTTAAGCTTAGCAAGAATGGAAGTGACATTGGAGAAGTGTTAGTCCAACCTCATGGGGACAATGCCATGAAGAAAACAACACTGTACAAACGGATTAAACATTTTTTTGAGGGTAGAGAAAGTGTCACTGATGAAGAGAAGTCAGGGAGGCCACAACAGAACTAATGACAACATTGCAAAAATTCTATCAAATTGTGTGTGTCAAAATTGTTGGCTGGGCGGGGCATCGCAGACCAAGTAAACGTGGATAGAGAAAGAGGAAAATCTTAACTGAAAATCTTGGTATGAGAAAGGTATGGCTCTTACATCACAACAATGCACCAACTCACATGGCACTGTCTGTGAGGGAGTTTTTAGCCAGTGAACAAATAACTATTGCAAAACTCCCTCCCTACACATCTATCTGATCTGATCCCCAATGGCTTTTTCTTTACCCAAAGATAAAAGAAACATTGACAGGAAGATATTTGATGCAATTCAGGACCTCAAGGGTAATACAACACTCTGATGGCCACTGTAGAAAGAGTTCCAAATCTGCTTTGAAGGATGGACTAAATGCTGGCATCAGTGTACAGCTTCCCAAGGGGAGGGCCTCAAAGGTGACCATGATGATATTCAGCAATGAGGCATGTGGCACTTTTTCCAGGATGAATCCATGAACTTAACTGTCACACCCCTTCATATATCCGCTCTGAAAACTCTCTACCACTAAAGGCTAAGCAGCCGCTGGGAAAAGCTACTTTGTAAAAGTACAGCTGGTTCTACAGAGTATCCTAGACTTTGGGTCCATCTTCATTACAGCCGGAAGGAACAACATAATACTAGGGAAAAACACAGTTAGGCTGCCCTGCCTAAAACCCTACTTCCTCCTCTTATCAGAAGTATGGACTTGGGAAACTGAGTTTTGTTTTTTGTTTTTCCACCTTACGGGGTTACTGTAAGAACTAAAACATTTTTATGTGAGCACCCAGCACAATGAGCAGCACACAGCTAAGACGCTGTCATAACTGAGCTGGGCCTGGCTCATCACACACAGATGTTCACTATAGCTCGGTCCCTATTCATCCATGTTTCTACCCATATTTTCCTCAGATGACTCAAGAGTCCAAAACAACATCCAATGATTCAGGAAATGATCTCCTATCATCAAGGTGCTTCATGAGGAAACATTCACCTTGCTACGTAGCTGACCACTAGCTACCAAACTCCAACACCACTATGCACATAGAGACACACAGAGGAAACCACCTTTGTAGATAAGGAACTACAAAAATCTTCCATTTAGAGGGGAGTACTTTAGCCAGGAGGGAGGATGGTGATGGAGAGAGAGATGAATTGAGACCTTCATATTAAGTAACAGTTTGCCAAGAAATATGGTCTGCAGATTTTTATTTTCTACATCTTAATTGCTTCAGATGCATTTTTTAATAAATCAGTTTAAGGAGGAGGCAGGAACAAGCCTAGGTAAAGACTGATGAATCTTAATTAACTTTGCCTATGAAAATTCCATATGACTGTTCTATACAAATCCAAGAAAAGTTTTAAAAATCCAGAATATAATTTGAGTGCATGTAATGATGTCATTGCTGTTGGCCACCCAGAGATGAAGCTTTACCATAACTGAGACAGCCTCCACAGAGTAATATTCTGTTTTGTCTTTTTGAGACAGAGTCCTAGTCTGTTGCCCTGGATACAGTGCTGTGGCATCATAGCTCACAACAAATTCTTGGGCTCAAGCGATCCTCTAGCCTCAGCCTCCCAAGAAGCTGGGACTACAGCAGTCTCCCGTCACAACACCTGACTAGTTGTTCCATTTTTAATCAAGACTAGGTCTCGCTCTTCCTCAGGCTGGTCTCAAACTCCTGAGCTCAGGTGATCCACCCGCCTCAGCTTCCCCGAGTGCTGGGATTACAGGCATGAGCCACTGAGACCAGCCAAGAACAACAAATATTCGAAATAAACATTTCCTAGTTGATGTAAGCCTACAATGGTCAGAAGAGCTCCTCCTAGCCGAGGTGTGATTCATTCTGAAGCTGAGACAAAGGCAGTGCATGATAACATACCAGAAATAGGAGAACCATCCTTCAAAGTCATTTTGAAAGAATGTAATTTTTGTTAATCTTGTTCTGAACGTCATTGCAGTGATCCAATCACATATCTCCTCATCCTGAGAGAGGAGAAATGATTTTGGTTTGAGTTGCGTGTTCCATTGCTCACATAACACAAAGCACGAGTAACTGGTCAGAAAACTAACTAGTGGTCCTGGGGCAAAATGCTATGTCCACTCAGTCTGGCCATGGTTGAAAATGGGTATGTGATATTTTCACATTAGGCAAAGCATGGAAAATCTGTAACATGATATACAAAATCCTTAGCACCTGTTAACAAGGAGTAAACATTCTGAAAAGATCAGCAGGACTACAGTATACTTCTTGGGTAATTAGATCTTCCTCTTTCCAAACTATAGAGTAAAAGGTCGCAGCAGAGATCTGCAGACCCACAGAGGGACTCCCCAGGGGGTTATTTTTGCATCATCCATTGGAGATTTCTGTTATCTTAAATGCTTTCCTATATTTTCAAACTTCTAACAATAAGCACATGATAGAATTTACATAAGTTCATTTACAGTTTGCAATCTTTTCCTTGTTTGGTTTTTAGAACATCTTGGAAGCCTCACTTATACCAGACACAGCCCTGTGCTGGGTGTCAAGGATTCACAGAATGGTCTTCAAGTTGAGGAAAGAGAGGGCATTACAAAAACTAAAACGTGGTTGGTCTGAATGGCAGTGTAAAAGAAGTAACATCAAGGTATAAACATGTAGCATTCAAAGGAGAAAGTAATCTGTAAGAATGGAGAAGATTCATGGACGGCGGTCCATGAAGACAGTTTCACTGAACAAGGGGCATGGACGAAGGCATAGAGTTGAGAGTCGGTACACTGTGCTTGGGAAATGGAAATGTTGAGCATATAGCTATCAAGCGAACTTTACTTTTAGTAATGGACTCAGTTAGTCTAAGGGCCTGGGACCTGCCACATGCCTCTCCATCAGTTCTCCAGTATCTTCACACTAGTTCATCCATCAGTTCTCCTGTATCTTCATACTAGTTCAGCCATTTACCCATGGAATAGATAATGAGAGATATTCTGAAATAAGCACAAAAAAGTTAATCAATAAATAAACGAGTCAGGAACCCAGCAAGCAATGTGAAACTGGGGACTGCATTTAATCTCTATAAATCTCAGTGACCATGGGTAGGCAAATTTAATGAGATTGGATAATTCCACAGACCTTCAATTTCAAATTTCAATTTGGATCCATTATTTACCAAATACCCATTAAGTAAAAGACTTTATATTCTGTTTGATGGTATCAAAGGTGAACAATACACCTTACCTGCTTTCAAAAATTTGCAATGAAAAGCAAAAGAAACATATATCTGAGAAGTATATGAAAACACAAAATACATAAGAAAGGAAATTGTGGGACAGTTTTAAGACACATCAGAGAGTCTAGCTCAGTAGAGGGCACATGAAGGGAGCACTAGGAAATGAAACCAAAAGGGTTTCCTGGAACTATTTTGAAGAACATTTAAGCCAGCCTAAAAGACTTCATGCATACATGAAACCTTCACAAATTACAAAGATGATACTGCTGATTGTTGGAGAAGGATGGGGACGTCCCAATACATGGTTCTAGGACAACTGTTCATATCAAAGAATTGAATCTAGAACTCAAACTCTACACACAACAAAAGAAAATAGTAAAGACAGAAGATCAAAATGTAAGATTTTAGAAGGAAATACAAGAAAGCATACATAATGAAATTTGGGAAAGATTTTCCCAAGCATGATACAAAAGAGCTAAACATAAAATGATTAACATTGATTACATTGAAATTCAAAATTTTAGTTCACAAGAAGATACCATAAATAACCCCTCTTCATCAGACGATCCCTAAAACAAATGGGGGAGAGGAAGGAAGCCTCAAACCAGGAGGTGATATTTCAACCACACATAACACATTAAGGAGATCCACAAAACTTCTTATAATTCAATGAAGACAAAAAAAAAAAAAAATAACACACACGAGTAAAAACCTCAAGTAGGCACTTTACAGAAGAAGCACAAGAGGCAATATAAAACTATTTTAACTTTATTAATGGGATCAAAATTAACTATATAGAGATAATATTATGCTCACTACATTAATGGAAGCACTTATGCCTGAAAATATAAAATATTGGCTGATGTGAAATGGCAGGAACTCATATTACTAAAAATAATTGGCATTATCTGGAAAATCAACATGCCCATCCTCTAGGTCCAAGTAATCTATTCTCATATAAGAAAAACTTTAAAATGTATACCATTAGTCAGGTACATAAATGTTCCCAGTAGTATTTTTCATATTAAAAGATCTGATGGCCATCCAAATTTCATTGACAACAAGAAGAATACGTACGTTAGGACATTGTCACACAACCGAATATTGTACCTCAGGGAAGTGACTCAACTATATAATACATGCAATGACACAGATGCCAGAGGACATTGGGTGAAAAAGAATTGCTGAAAAGGGACACTATAATGAAATTTCAATATATCTCAAAAAGAAGCCAAAGTAAACTGTGTAGGAATACATATTTAAACATTTTTTAAAAAAGGGAATGAGCACAAAATTCAAAAATGATTAATTCTGAGGAGAACCTGATATCAGTTTACTTTCAAATATGGTGGTAAGTTCACAGATACACATTTTAATTTGACTTTGTGTCTGATTTCATGAATAAACAACCTGGAGTTGTGAACAGGGTAGTAATATCAGAAAAGCTTGCTTTAAGGTAAATTCCTATGCTACGTTTCCCCAGAGAGGACAGGTGCACGCCAGGGGTCCTTGCCTACTTCTTTGGGTCAATGATGGGTAGTGACTGGGCCCTTGCCCTACACAGTTAATGAAACTACACAACCTACATCTTTGGACAATAAAGCCAGTATATTAGTTAAGACGATGGTATTAATCCATTCATAAATATGGTCACTTACATGATGAGATGCCATGTCTAAGACACATTAGAAGAAGATTAAAGGAAAATAAGGAGTCTTTGGTTGCAGGCCTCATTCATGCTGTTGTCCAGACAGGAAACATAAGGTACCATCTCCAACACATCCTCAAAAATCTCCTCCCTTATGTAATCCCTCATATAATCTCATCCCTTTTATTAATACTGCTGCTTTTATCCTAGCAATAAAAAGTCTAGCTCCCAAAGGCTGAGGAGGCCTGGATTCAACTGCACTCCCCCAAGCCACCTGAGATCCAAGGTAGAAAGAGAAGGCCTAACAGGGAAGAGGAAGTGAATTTTCAGCAGACACCCTCAACCCTTATGTTCTTGTTATAATAAAGATCTTCAAATATTTTCTTGAAATCTAAAAAAAATGATGAGTTTCAACATTCACACACAATTAACATATTGCTGACCAGTCACTTGTTACCCGGTAACATGGATAGTTTCTGCGTAAAATTCCCAGTCCACAGTGTGTTAACACAGCAGCTGTTCCCGAATTCATTTCTCCCAGTCTCAATTCCCAGATGTCCCAAAGTCAGCCTATTTTATTCTTTCTCTCTTCCTCAACTCTCAGCTGCTTATAACATAGAATCACTTAGCATTGCTAACATCTTAATGTACCCATTAAATCCCTGGGTCTCCATTCCAAGTTCCAAACTGAGACTCACCTAGAGAACTTTAAAAAGAAAAAAAAACAACAATAAATACAACTGGGTCCTTTCAACTGACATTCTGATTTAACTGACCTGAGATCAAGGCATCAGCTAACTAAGAACGTCACAATTCGACTTCTCTTCAGAATTTACATACATGTGCAATTTCTACAAACGAAGGTTGCATTAAACATTTGGTGCTCATCTTTCAATCTTATATGCGTCCATAAAGCCATTTAAAACTATTAAATGTCATTTTTAATCTTAAAAGCGAAGTTAATACCTACGCATGCTCACAGCACCTGGTTTTCTCATCTACTGTAGGTGACTCTACCACGGATGTTTTCCTTTCTGCAAGTTGGAAGAAAATGGCCTTGGGTAATGAGCAGGGATTTGTAGATTTAAAGTCTGACCACCACTTACAGCAGGAAGATGCTTCGCTGACAAATTGCTAAAAATAACCAAACCCTGAATATTTTGACACCTGATCTCCAAGAATCAGAAGTTTAACACGCTGTGCATCTGACACTTTCCCAGCGAGGTGGCTTCAATATGAATAATCAGGATAGAGACACCACACTTTATAAGCTCCTAACTACAGAGATTACCTTTTGGGGCTGATCACGGCCGTCACATGTAGAATAATTAAATATTTAAATATTCTTTAAAATAAAAGAAAACAGGAACTGCATGAGAAGCAGCTTAATAATGTTTAAAATCATATCCAGTCACTCTCTTTGGATGCAAATTTATAGGGGGTTTTGAGGATGTTATTGACATATCACTGCCAACACCAAAAGCTTTCCTCAAAGACGTACAAATCTGGATGTGTATGAAAAATCGGCCCCACCTTAGAGTGGCCAACCACGGCATCCATCGGAGTAATATCACTTCCTAACAACAGGTTCAGCTAGCCGTTCAAACTAGAGAGTCTTCCTCACCACACATGCAAACCCAGATTTAAATAAGTTAAAATGGACGCTGGAAGTAATTTATTTATTCCAGTAAGAATTTGCAGCCGTGTGACACAACATTCCAAAATGATTTCCTTTGGGTGTACTATAAAGTTCCATATTCTAACTCATGGCTCCCATCACATTGTACAAAGGGTACTGAAAGTTGCCCCAAAAGTCACCATACATAGGGAAAACCGGGAAATTGTAGGTAAATATACTTTCATTTAAAAAAATATTCTCTAATGCCCCATGTTAGTGGAAATGAATGAATTCTCCCCTATGAAATTTTTATTTAGAAGGTATTTAGAATCTCCCAGTGAATTCATATTTGTACAAATTTATCAAGCTGCAGAAATTGGAAAAAGTTAAGATTCACCCTAAATGTCACCCAAACACAAATCAAATCTACAATGCAAACCTCTTTTACTATATTAATTAGCTCTGCTACACTAAACTAGCTTGAGTCTATCACAGTACTAGCATCCAACCAAAGAAGAAAAATCTATCTCAAAAACATTTTAGAAAAAACAAACATTTTAAACAGGAAAACATCCTTTAGTAGAAGGATAAAATGATCAATGGTCTGTAGTCTTCTGGTATCATTCTCTTGAATTCCTTTATGCCTCTATTGATTACTTTTGTTATTATAAGCCTGAGAGGGGGAAAAAACAGCAAGAATCACATCAAGAAAATGAAGATCTGGATTCACAGGCAAGTGCGGGCAGAGATGACCTCTCTCGGCCAGCCAGGCAGCTTCCTTTCTCCGCAACTTGTTTTTTCACGTATAGATTTCAGCTTTGGCCTGGAAATTTCACCAATATTTTATGATTTTTCTTTGCAAACAGGAAGTGGAGATACATAGAAACTCAGTGATCAAATTACTGCATATCAATTGTTTAATAAAAGGCCACTTCAGTGGTTTAGACATTCAGGGGTGTCCAATCTTCAGTCTGCAGGCCACATGCTGGTATTTTGAGGCCTGTTTTGTTTGTGCTTGGTGTCAAATATCATGGAAAAAAACCGCAGACTTTTTCTCAGCTTTCTATAGTGTTTGGTATTTAACGTGTGTCCCAAGACAACTCTCATTCTTGCAAATTGTGGCAAAGAAAAAAAAAATGTTGGACACCCCTGAGATCATCTACTAGACAACACTATTCCACAAATCTAGAAAAACCAACACATGCCTACAAAGGAAGTAAAGACAATTACTGAAAATGAAGACTGACTAGTTTCCTGATCCTTTAAATCTAACAAAATGTGACAAAGTCATTTATCTAAGATGAATTAGAAAGCTGAGGGCTATACCTGGTTTTGAATCAAGTTGTTTTATTAAAATAATTTGAGGCCAGGCACAGTGGCTCATGCCTGTGATCCTAGCACTCAGGGAGGCCGAGGAGGGTGGACTGCTTGAGCTCAGGAGTTCGAGATCAGCCTGAGTAAGATCAAGACCCAGTCTCTACTAAAAGAAGAAAAAACAGCCAGGCACTGTGGCAGGCGCCTGTAGTCCCAGCTAAGCCTAAGGCAAGAGGATCACTTGAGCCCAAGAGTTAATGATGCCACAGCACTCAACCCAGGGTGACAGAGTAAGACTCTGTCCCAAAAAATAAATATAAAATAATTTGAAAAGACATAAAATCTGGAAATTGAATGAAATTTCATGTATCTTATTTCTTTTAAAAAGTAAAAAGTTAAATTTAAAAAAGGAAATAGAAACCCCACACCCACAGAGCAATGGCTGAGGAGAGGTTCCTCCCTCCTCCCCCCATTTCCCATTCACCCTACTTCTGCAAGTGACACCTGTGTGCCTTAGTTCACATCCACTGACTTCAGAAGAAACAATTTTTTTTTTTTTAAAGGCTGGCACATTCTTGAAAATGCCTAAACCAAGGATTACCAGCAACATTCTGAAGCCCAGTTAACTTAGGGGTTTGCAAATTCTACTTCCAGAGTACTATCCCTTTATTGAAGGTTTGATACGTATTTGTAGTGCCAAGAAAAGCTTCCTGAAATGATAAAAATACTTTGAAAAACAAAGGATAGCATCACAGAGTGTTAAAAGGCAGGAGGAAGCTTTCAAGAGGATTCAGTCACCTTCTCCCCTTCTACAAAGAAGAACCAGAGAACAAAAGTGAACTTTCCAGCCCCTCACGCTGCCTAAATGGAAAAGAAGTTTGGACTGAGGAGCAGAAAGGGAAAAGACTAAGGGAGGGGGTTCCATGGACAATACCACGGAGAGAAAAAGGGGAGCACCAGTATTAGGCAGCTGACTTTCAAGTCAAAGTTGTGACCATCTCAGTGTTAATTTGATGTGATCTGACATTCTACTCATATGTAACAGACATCCAGGCATTAGGGCACTTATCACCGTCACACTCATTGGCTGTACCATTGTGCCCACTCCAGGACAGGATAGTGCCCACACTGATATCTCAGAGACTGATGTGCATTGAAAGCTACCTGTGAAACTTCACAAAACATCACATGGATTTTTCTTTTTTTTTTTTGGTTTGCTCCAAGGTGGAAGGGTGGAAAAAAGTATTCAACTTTGTTCTTAAAGCAGCAGTTCTCAACCTGTGGGTCGCAACCCACAGGAACTGTATTAAAGGCTCGTGTCATTAGGAAGGTTGAGAACCACTGTTTTAAAGCAAACCCCTAAACACTTACATGCCACCATACTGACAAGACCTGTGAACCTTCTGATTGTCTTTTTGTAAAACAGAGGAACAATTTTGGAAACCTCTTGCTGCAACCTGCTAATAACTGCAGCAGCTTCTGGTCCCCACCCTGAGCTGTCTAGTCAGATGAAGGATACTTTCCCCCATTCCTTACAACACATGTTTTTCTGGCAAGAAATTTTATTTTATGCTCTGTATTTTTCCCCCTCATCTTTTCTTAAATACTTTATTAAAGACATTAATGAAAATCGTCATTGGAGGTCCAACCGCACAGTGCCCCTAGATGACTTTCAAACACAAATTAGAAGACTTTAATCTTGAGTTTCCTAACTCAACCCAAAGTAAACATAAAGCGCATACACTAAGAATCAATAAAAGCAAGGTGTTCAGAAAGCCATGCGGATTGGGGGCTAGTGTTACATTTCTTTAAAAAAAAAAAAAAGAAGAAGGGGGGGCGTGTCTGTAATGGCATCTTTTTTTTCCATTCACGAATACATTTGAATTCATACTATGTTTAAGGCATTTACCATGCACTAGCACTAAAATTACAAATATATACAAAAATCCTTTCTTCAGGGATCTCATATTTCAATAAAAGATATAACATTTAGTGGTGTTAACAGTATGCTAGACATAAATGCATTATGCCGTTTAATTGTATAAAGGCATTTTTAACAAAAAACCTTCAGAACTACTGTCATCTGTGATAATACTTATTTTAATGAATAACATTAATTCCCTTGATTTTTAAGAAAACATCTTTGCTTAGCAATTTCCTCTGGCTATTTACACACCCCTTATTCCATACTACGGTTTAACTATATTCACAATTATTTTCTTCCGATCACTCAGGCACATTTCTTACTGCCCCTTGTCCCAGACAGGGTCATTTCTGTTTACAACCATGAGAAACATAACATACGGACTGAGGCAGCGAGATGGGTTCTGGAGTGAATCTGTATCCATGTATTTCTCCTTTCCTTTCACATGCTCATATACCCACACCCTCAGTCGAATGGAATATGAGCCGAAGTGCTGGATCATCCAACTTTAGGATAATCTACATGGTAATAAAACACAATTAAAGGGCAACATCACCAAAAAGGCCCTGAAACCACATGCAGAGCTGGTTTCCAGTCCTACTGCTGTTTATTGCTACCTGCCCAGCTTTGGTTGGGAAAAAAATCTCCTAAATTTCATCTGTTCAGTCTCAGGGTGGATGTGAAGACACAAAGCCAGTGCAATTGTGAAAGTCACTTAAAAATGTCAAGTTTCATGCAAATTAATTATTATTCAAAACAGCCAACCATGACAAAGGCACATGATAGATGTCACTTAACCATCTTTCTCTAAGAGCCTATGTAGGAATGCAGACTTTATAATCTAGTGAAGGGCAAAAAGATGCAAAACCCTCTTACAGTTATCTCATTCTTTCCCTAGTAACTAAATTTCCCTGAGTTTGACCACACTATTAAGTAGATTTTACAAATTTTAGTCCAAATATCATGTACACCTCAACGTGAGTTAAAGGGACCCTTTATTTGGCATGTACTTACCAGGTACTGGGTAAGTAACAGTGAACAAGAAGGACCTTGCAGCAGAGGCAAACAGACCAAAGGCCAGCTCCCACATGATGCCAGAACAGCAATCCCACTGCTGGAGGAGCATCCGTAGTACCCTAGTGGGGTCTCACTCTCTCACCTAGGCTGGAGTGGCTGTGGCATGATCATAGCTCACTGCAGCCTTCAACTCCTGTGCCCAAGTGATCCTCCTGCCTCTGCCTCCTGAACAGCTGGGACAAGTGCACAGCACTGGCTAATTATTTTTGCAAAGATGAGGCCTTGCTATGCTGCCCGGGCTGGTCTCAAACTCCCAGCCTCAAGCAATCTTCCAGATGTGTCCTCTCAAAAGTGCTGCAATTATACATGTGAGCCACCATACCCAGCCAAGTTTTGTTTTGTTTTGTTTTTAATCAGCTGAGTTTGTTCTATGTCTTACTTAGCTACAGCCTCATCTTCTCATCCCAAACTCAGGATCATTCTCCAGCATATACAGCTTAGGTCGAGAAAAATGCAGGGAGGTGACGGAGTACTGGAGTGTTAGAAAGCCTCGCAGTCGACAAAAAGACCACACTGAGCAAACCCAAAATCCCAGGGGAGTCAGTTTCTTCTTCAGTGCAAGAAATTAGATGTAACCATTAGACCCAAATTATTTCAAAAGAAAATTTAAGACTTTTAAAATACTGTTCAACTGGAACAAATACTGCATGCATCTCTATAAATACTTCATATTACATCAGAATGGTACGCCCTAATGTCCGTTAGTTTTGTAAACTGCTTTTTATTTTCTTGTTTGTTTGTTTTTTGAGACAGTCTCACTATGTCTGCCATGGCGTCACAGTTCACAGTAACCTCAAACTCTTAGGCAAAGCGATTTTCTTGCCTCAGCCTCCCAAGTAGCTAGGACTACCTACAGGCACCCACCACAACGCCCGGCTATTTTTTATTGCAGTTGTCATTATTGTTTAGATGGCTCAAGCTGGATTCAAACCCACTAGCCTTGGTGTATGTGGCTGGCACCATAACCACTGTGCTATGGGCACCGAGCCAAGCTGCTTTTTGTTTTTAATCTGAGTTAAAACTGACATTTGTGTTTGCCTATTCTACTGGCATTTTAAAAATAGCTTTATATTGAATTCTATTTCATGTTGTTTGCAAGTGAAAAAATGTTAAAAAAATCAAAATCTTGAATTACTGGCTAGGTGCAGTGGCTCAGACCTATAATCCTAGCAACTGTAGAAGGCTGAGGCAAGAGGATTGCTTGAGGCCAAGAGTTTGAGACCAGCCTGAGTAACTGAGTGAGACCTCTTTTAGTGGGGAAGGGGAACCTGAGGCTGTTTTGTCTCCAAAACAAACAAAAAAACCTGCATTACTATCACCTATAATCCAGGGATAGAGTCACCATGAGCTTATCAGAAATGCAGAACCTCAGGCCCCTCTCTAGATTTCCTAAATCAGAATGTGCATTTTAACAAGATGTGCAGTAATTCAAATGCACATTAACATTTGAAAAGCCCTGATTGTGAGTTTCAAACATTACCAGCTTAGCTTCCCTAACCCATGATCACTTGGCTTCCCTTCCTCCCACAGAAGGTTTATTAAATTAAATTCAAATCAAGGTGATAACTACAAGTACTAACGATTGCCAGCAGAAGCCACCAATGACTTCCAGGCAACTCTAAACAAAATACTACAAATACATTTAAAGGCAAATCTTCTCATCCAATATTTAAGAAGTAAATTTGGTTTTATACTAAGTTACAAAAAATCTGTGAGTGAGCGACATCACACAAAACAGTCATCCTAAGGGTGGCTAGGCCCCTGCAGTAGTGACGACCATTCCTCCACTCAGCCTGGTGCAGCTCCAGTTTCCTGATGCCAGCCTGCTAATTACCTGCCTTATGCAATGTCTGTGATGTCACTTCCCTCTGACTTACCTGTCTGAGAAATTATCATATTCAATTTAGGTAATAAGGCATCTGTAAAGTCTCTCCTTATACCAGTTCCACACTGTGTGGCAATGATATCTTCCCCACAACACAGGTTGGAGCGGTAAGTACAGGTGCCAAACTTTCTGGGAATAAGGACTTTCTTTGCACTCTATGAACTAAAAACTTGTGGGCAGAAAGTCAGTATTTGCATTAAACAAATTAACCTCACTTGGAAAACAGCTTTTGACTTTCCAGTACCCCCGTTTATGAAAGTAACTATCTCTATAATTTGATAGACGAAATAAGACTTAGTGTTTGATAGATTAGTAGAGTGACCATAGTTTACAATGATCTATTGTACATTCCAAGACAGCTAGAAAAGAATGTGAATATTTATAGCATAAAGGGAAAAACATTCTTTCACGGTGATGGATATCCAAGTACACTGATTTGATCTTTACTAATTATATGAATGCATTAAGTTACCACATGTACCTGGAAACTATGTGCATCTATCATGCATCAATAAAAAACCTTAAATTTTAAAAATAAAATACTTTGAAGTTGGGAGAATAAAAGAAGGAACCAGTCATATATGAAGAATACAGTTCTCACCTTATTCGCGCCCTGTTAGAAAGAATATTAGGAAATATTTCATGCCCTATAGCAGCTTGATATAATCTGAGAAGTGTAAAACCTGCCTACTATTCGTACTTCAGTGCCAGAAATGCAACCCTGATACTTCTACCACTGACTTCTAATAAAATAGAGTTGGGGGAGTGGCAGGAATCTGAGCACAGAATACTTAGTACATACCATACTGCACACAGCCCCACTTTCAGAAGAAAATTCCAAAAGCACAACAGAGTTTGTAACAAATTTCAGATACCACATCCGCCTAATTCTGAAAATTATCTACGCACAGCATGTGTAGGCACACAATAAGGCCATATGATGCAACGTGGCACAAACAATTAAAAGTTTTTTGCGAAGTGGAAATGCAAAATAGAAAGAATATCTATTTTCTATAAATGAATCTAGCCATCTGCCTCACCAGAGCAGCAGCAGGAGTACCCAAAACAGCAGAAACAGCAGCCTCTGGTGTTAACAATCTATTCTCAAATCTCATGCTCCACATTTCCCTGGCAAACAAGGCTAAAAATACAAAACATGCAACAAATAGACTCTTCGGATTTGCCATTCCAAGGATGGTGCATTCAATCAGAGTAATATTTTCTGTTGAAATTTAAAATTGAAAAGAAAAAAAAGCAAGCCATCATATTGGAAACTGGTATTCGGAATTTTAAGTGTGAATCCAATCCCAAAGTAAATTAAGCTGAATGGTGAAAGGGTGGTTATTTTCATACAACATAAATCTAGATTTATCTGAATGTATTTACAGGTTTATTTAAGCCACTCCAAATTCCTCTACAACTGGAGAGTAATAAAGATACCATTTTAGTACTTTTGTCACCAAAAATACAAGAGTCATTTTGTTTTCAGTGTAGTTTGGAAAATTGTCTTGTGTGCTCTTAAGTCAGAGGAACTAGGTTCAAATCCAGGCCCCACCATATTTAACTCCATGGCCTTGGGCAAATTTTTAACCCAGGCCCTTCTTTCCCTATCTTACAAATGGGATTAATAATGGTACTTACCTAATACAGTTATTTCAAGAATTTGATGAGTTCATGTGTATAAGGCATTTAAAATAATGAACAGCACACTTTAAATATAATTATTTCATGTTTGAATGCAGCTACAGAAATATCTTTTAAGGACTAGGCATAATATAAAAAGCTAACATGATGGCATGTCTCAAAGCCAACAACAATGTCCTTTTAGAAATGAAGGGAAGAGCACATATACACACATACAGAATGTGGCTTAGAGTAAAAGAGGAAATGTTTCCACTGGTTATTCCATTGTGCTGTTAGTTCATGGCAGCATCAGGAGAAGGAGGGAAGGGAAGACCATGACATTCCTGCACAAGTGCCACTTCCTAGAGTGAGGGACAATCAGAATTAATGGCAAAGGTGTATCAAGAAGGCAGGCACCTCTAGCCCCTGTGAACACATGTGCCTGAACACTAAGACAGCACTCCACACCAGCATCACCACCACTACCTTCCTTAAGACAATATCGAATAAATCTTTCCTCATACTCCTGTCTTTGAAATTAGATTTTAATGCATGTGGCCTGGATCTCTAAGTTTGATATTTAAAAAAAAAAAAAATGAACAAGGGAAGGGTATCAAATACTCACTAACTCCTAAAAAACCCAATTCCTTGATAAACCTTTAGCATCAGCAACATGTATAAGCTGGCTACTATATTTGGTAGGAAGAGGATGATAAAAGCTTACCAGTCACTGAAGCTGTAAACGGAAAAATGCTTCCCTAATTAATAAGAGAGCATGGCCTAGAACCTCAACGATTCACTCAGCCAGTCCTGGGATACATGAGGGATGTTCCACAAGGCCCCAAAGCTTTCCCCATCCTATGGGGTAGAATTTGAACCTCAGACCCACAGATGGGCCATTCTAAGAGCAACCAACTATGTAGAAGGTGACAAGTGCTGTACTGCAGAACCAGGTGAGAGAAATGTACTTCTTATAAACCAATATGTTTATGAGATCTCTTGAGCAGAACACTTTTTGGATAGGAAATGCCACCAGGCTACTCAATCTAAGTGCGCAATCCAAGAATCAGAAGAAACAAGTCCAGCAGGGAATTAGGATAAAGGCTCTTAAAGTCCTGCCAAGGAACAGACGTGAGGAAAAGGAACAGAATGAGAAGAGGGGAAAGAGAAGGTGGCCTTAGAGTGTTCATTAAGAAGGACATGATTATAGATTCAGAACTATATGAATCAGACATGTAAATGGATTTAAGGACATGTAAATCATAGGACTACTATGCTTATAAAATAAATGTGTACTTCTCTTGCCATTAATGCATTACTCCAGATATTGTAAGGAAGATTTCATTGTCCAGGAAATTTTTTAAAGCAAAGAATTGTCTGAAAGCTCAGCCTAGATTATCTTCCTTTCTGCCTTTAATGACTAGAATCTCTAATGTACAATACCTAATGCAGGAATCACAAGCAGATCAAGAAGAGTACTCTTTTTCCAAAGAACAAAAACAAATCAGTATGACAACATGATGTGGATTCAATTAGCACTTGGCAGGTCATGAATAACTTTTGAACAACCTTCTTTTAACTTGGAAAGTGTTAAAACATACAGTAATCACGGCACCAGACTGCCTTCCTCACAGTACTGACAGCCAGAAACAAATCTAAAAAGAATTAAGTCTTGCTTTAAAAAACTGAACACTGCTCCTTGAACCACTACTAGTTTCTGCAAGTCCTTTGCCCCAGGGACCTTCCTATAAGTATATCCAAGGCGGATGTGAAATCACCCTCTGATTTTGAAAGGGCTTTACATAAGAACAGAAGGAAAGAAAAAAAGAAAAAAATTGGTATAATCATTTTAAAAACAGATTCATGATGAATATAATGAAAATACTACTGAATTGTTAAATATCCTCATAACAGCAAAGCAACCAGCATAATTTTATGTCTCCTAATGGTTAGGGAAGGTAGACTATTTTTGATATAAAGGAAACTCTTGCAGACCAAAAACTATTACTTGGATAATTAAGACCAACCAAGGACCACCATAGTATTTGCACGTATGGCTCAGGCAAGCAAGCTACAGGGGCTGGATTTTAATGAATGAGCATCTGTCTGGGATGAGATAATTTTAAGTAAACACTGAAACACACCCTTAGTTCTGAAAACTAATTGTGGCCACCTGTCCAAAGCCAGGTGCACGTGGTTTCACAGGCTTCATTGAGGTTAGTGCTCATTTCTTAAGGAATTTGACAAACGCTAAGAAGAATGGGCTTCATGCCCCAGAAAGTGAAGTATGATGAGGGAAGTATCAATCAGATTTACTGCTCCACTCCGTGTGTCTTGCGTAGTACTACGATCTGTGCAAGACATTTGCTGTAAATAAGCCTTCAGAGTGTACAGTATGTTTTCCAGGAGACCTTTAAAGAACAGCTTGCAGACAAGAGGTGCTGGCCTTAGTTTCACAGCCAGCAAAACTCCATGGGAGAGGTTTTTGGCATGTCCCCACCTCTTGTGTGGAGCTGGCTTCGAGGAGACAACTTCACCAACCAAATTCCAAGGGTCAGTACCTGGAGTCAGTCACTGTTAAGACATTCCACACCAAAGGGTAACTGGACACTCAGACATTCAGATCGACATTTGGAAAACAAAAGGCTCACTTTTCCCCTATAAGAGTGTGTTAAAAACAACTCAGAGCTGACTTTGCACTGAGGCATTCGCAGTACTGAATTAAATGGCTGAAGCTTGTGCTTCTTCCAGCACAAGAAAGGAACTACGCTTCACCATAGCCCAACGGTGCAGGGACTCATTTTTAAACCTTTCCTTTCTTAAAAAGCTTGACCCATTAAAAGAAAAAAAAAGAAAAGACTTCTCAGGAAATGAGATGCAAATAGGCACAGAACAAGATCTTAAAGCAGAAAGCCTCCAACCACCCTTTTATTTTAATGTTTCTTTGCAGGCAGTATGACTGCTTTTAACACACTGTAAGCTCTTCTAAAAAATGAGATATTAGCTCTTTTGTGGTCGTTCTCAACCTTTTCCACCCGTTTTGTCTCCCAGCTAGTCAGAATACGTTGAGAGCGAGCAGAGCAGGTGACGAGCTGGACAGCTCGGTTACACCTCCCGCCACACAAGCGTTCGGTAAATCATTTAATGCAGTTACATATTCTGAGCCTACTGGACGGCACCCAGGTAAGGAAAAAGGTAAAGAAGGGCAGAAAGGAGAAGCTTCTGATTTTTTCAAAGGTACTCGAGCTATGTCTGATTTTGCCTCTGATCATCTTCAAAACAAGTCCTTGGGATTTATCCTTAAGTTGACGCTTCCCGTCCTCGCTCAAGGTGGAGCTGAAACCAGCTGCAAAATTTCACTCTGCTGGAATCCGGAGGATCCAGGAAAATGGGGTTCTAAGCTTCTAAGTACCGAAGAATCAGAGGTTTCCCTACTGCTCGGCGGGGCCGCTGCTTCCCAACTGGAAAAGGCAGCTGGCCAGGGAGAGGAGGCGCCTGGCGAGCAGCCTCGGGCCAAGTGCTCGCCCCGGCTCGGCACTGCAGGCGCAGTTAACCCCGCGCGGCGCACACCGTTCTCCGGAGTCCCCCGTGGCCTCCGGCAGGGAGAGCCCGGTGCTGGCTAGGACCCCGGGCTGGGTCGGCCGAGGGGTGCCAAGCTTGGCGCAGAGCAAGGGGGCTTCGGCTTGGGCGTTACTACTCTCCGAAGGGAAAAGGCGCCCTCTCGGCTCAAGGCCACCCTACAGACACTCCCATCACCCGGCCCCTCTCCCCAGAAACTCTCGAACACCTCTAAGGGCGCCCAGCCGTGACTGATCTCGCCTTTAAAAGGTAGTGGAGAGGACAGAAGAGGAAGAGATTGAAAACCGGGCTATTCTTGTCTGCAGCAATTGGGGAGGGCTTGGGAAATGGAGCAGGTGATGGGACTTAAGGGTAGGGGCCTGGGTCACAGCAACCTGTAGGATTGCGGCAGACTGCAAACTTAGCTTAGAAGGCAGTGGTCCCGGTGGAGTCCTCCACTCCGCTGGGCTCGGCACGCGGAGAGGGGCAGGGAGCAACTTGGGAAGGCAACGCCAAGGTGCAGGTCCCGCTCCATCTGGCTAACGCCGGTGCCCCCAGCCGCCCGCTATGCCCAGCACTTACCTCGGGCAGCCGCAGCCCCCGCCGCCCAGAAGCACAGCCCCAGCCATCGGAGCCACCGGCGCGTCCCTCCGCCTGCAGCCGCCGCTGTCCCCATGCTCCCCGCCCGGCGCCGGAGAACAGCTCCTCTTCCACGCTCCGGGAGCCTAGGAGCGGCACGGCGAGGCAGGGCCCGAGACAAGTGGGTCCCGGGGGTCTTCAGCGAGTGACTCTGCTCCACGGCCGCTCCCTAAAGCAGCGAGGCAGGGCGCTCCGAGCCGCCGCCGCTGGAGGGGCACCTAGACAAAACGCGCGTCCTCATAGCCTCCCTCCGCGCCGCGATCGCTGCCGCTGGAGTCTCCCGCGGTCCCTACCGCGCGGCGCTCAGCCCTGGCGCTTCCGCCGGGCCTCGGACTACAGAGCAGAGGAGCGAGTCCGCATAGCTAATGAGGCCCCCGCGGCCGCCCCTTCCCCGCCCCTCCGAGCGGCAGCCAATGAGCTGCGCCGGGGCGGGACGGCGGGCGGGGCGGTGGCGGCGCCCTCGAGGCTAGGGGCGCAGGTGAGCGCGGCGGCTCCACGTGCCGCGAGGGTGCTTCGGTACCCGCCAGGAGCCTCCGCTGCTGGAGAACGGCGGTGGACCGGGAGCCGCGCTCGGAGGACAAGTGAGCTCCTCCTGACGCCCGGCGGAGCCGGCGGGCCTCTCGGAAGATCCGAGCGCGTCCGGGTTGGCTTTAACTCGCCTCAGCTGCTTCTAGGAGACCTCTATTTTGTTCATCAACTTTCAAAGTCCTGCCTCTCCTGCTTTTACTTTTTAACATCAGATCATCGCTCCTGAAAAAAACCTAAGAAAAAGAAAGACTTAAACGCAGAATGGGGAAAAACAACAATGGAATAAATCCATGATTCCAACTGTGCTAAGCATGCATGTTAATAAAGAGGTGGGAAGTTACAATTACGTATGCATTAAGGAGTATGTATGATCAAGTTTTATTTTTACTTTTCTTTTCTGATCCCCTTTTCTGTTGTCCTAATGACTCCGGAATCACCAAACCTTTCAACTTTTCATCTTGTTGTTACTGTTGTTGCTTGTGCTTTTTTGTTTTGAAGCAGGGTCTCACTCTTTTTTGTTGTTGTTTTTGAGACAGGTTCCCACTGTGTTTTGTTTTTAATAGATCTCAAGTCTTTATTTAAGGGCTTTTGAAAAGTGCCTGTCTCTTCTCTCTGCTTTAGAGAGATTTTCCTAGTTCACTCATTTTCAGAGCAAAAAACACATCCACAGAGTTGGCTGAGTCCAGGGCCTGTGTGGCAGACCATCCCCAAATTCTCTAAATGGCACTAGAACTCACCTGATCAGAATAGGTGTCCTCTTTTGCCTGGTGCTAACCCATTAGAAAAGGAAGGCTTAGGTTGAAAGACAGGCTTCCCAACAGTTCCCAACTGCTCAGGCTCAATACCTTTACCCATACTTTTTTTAAAAATCCATCTCTCTTGCCAAAGTGCTGCCTGCTCCCTCCCATACAGTTTTCTCTGGAGAATAAACAGTTTAAGGCGAGGTAATTGTTCTGGATGAGGTAATTGCACTAACTCGCTTTCTTCTGAAGAAAAAGGGAATGATAGGCAGAAAGATTGATTCCCCAACAAGCACTCGCGCCATCCCTCTCCCGAGCGTGTGAATGTCAGCGGAGGAGGGGACTGTTTCCTCCAGCCCTCCATAGCTCAATAAAAGGTTTGGGACCTCGCAGAGAAAGACAAGCTCTGGGGAAGAATGCTTCAAAGCAAAGACTGATGTGGGGCTGACTGGGGACTTGCCTGGAAATCTCTTTAGAATCTTGGTAAATGAGGGCTTTGTCCTTTTCCACTGAGAAGGTGAATTGAGAATTAATCTACCAAATATGCTTTACCTGTCTTCTGAAAAATAGTCATTCACCGCCTGACTTTATTCTTCAGGACTATGTGGCAGTTCTCACAAATGAGTATTTGCTTTAAAAAAAAGTAGGAAAGAATTACTCCGTGCCCAAGACAGTATTTAAGTCTTACTCCTGACCCATGGGGAGCAAAAGTAAAATTAGTCTTATTTTAAAATTGTATCTAAGAATTAGATGAACTAATGTTAGGTATTTTTAACAATGCAAATAAAATTGCAATGACAAATGAAGCAGAAGAGGGCAAAGAGTAAGTATCCTTTGACTAGATACTCAAGAAATGGGTCCTTCAGACATGCTTTTTTTTTTTAAGCAGACCTAAACCCTGTAAGATGGGCTCTATTATTTCTATTAGGTGGGTAAGTAAGGACAGACTGAGGTTAGCAGTAATTTGCCCAAGGTCACAAAAGTGGATGGCTGAACATCAAGAATGAAACACCAGTTTGTGTAATTCTAAACCCAGAATGAAGACTGAGCTAGTATCCATTCAGTCCCATGTTTCAGAGAGAGATTTTCTACTTCTTCCTCCTCTGGACCGTTTAGCTATTATGTTCCACATATTAATATACCTGTATGTATGATTCTAATTCTGGATGTTTTCAAACATGTATGAATTATACTTTATTCCACGTGGGAAAATATGCATTTGGAAAAATAAATCAAGTAATTGCTACCCAGAATCACAATCAATAGCAAAGGAACAACAGCATAGACTAGAAGAATCGGCCGAAAATTCAGAATACCCAGAGGCTAGATTAGGGGCGGGGAACCAGAGGCCTTCTAGGTCCTTCTGTGTGTCATTTTGACTAAATACAAATTTTATAGAACAAATCTTTTTATTTTTATTAATACATTTTTGTTTATATTTTTATTTTATTGTTAAAATGAATGTATGTAAAATACCAAAGAATAAAATAAGTTTCAATCCTCCAGGATTGATCAGCACAATTAGAACATTAGTAAGCTATAAGAGCTAAATTGATGATTGCTGTGCTCATAATTTAATTCAAACTTTCCCTGCCTGACGGGTGCTGCTACTGCAGGAAGTTGGTTGAGGAGACTTTATGGAGATCTAGTAAATCCATCTGTTACCAGCTTTGGGCAATGATGCACTATGTTTCTGTCTGAAGCGGAATTTGTGCATAGTTGCACATCTCAATGGTATTTTTTAATTTGGTGCGCTTAACAGCCTGCCATGTCAAGGAAGGCCAAGAGAACACGGAGGGAAGAAAACAGGCTTTTAATGAGGGTAGGGAATTGCAATGTTATCTTGTTTCTGATAAAGATAAGATGATTTTCTTGCTTTCTGATACTGCAATACCAACATTAAAGAAATTCAATGCTCATGAGCATTATAGCTCATAAGGACCACAGATATTTTAAATTACAGGGAGAGGCGCAAAGGGTTGCATTGCAGACATCAGAAGATGGAAATAAAAAGCAAAGATAATCTTTTTTGTGGGGGGGCAGTTTTTGGCCAGGGCCAGGTTTGAACCCACCACCTCTGGTATATGAGGCCAGTGGCCTACTCCTTTGAGCCACAGGCGCCACCCCAAAGATAATTCTTTTAAGCCGCAATACAACATGGAAATAATGCCACTGAAGAAAATTATAAGGTAGTTTAGATACTTGGGGAGGGGGGAGGGAAGCAGTAATATATTTCAGTGATGTAAAAGTAGTGAATGAAAGCGCTGTCAAAGATGCCTGGACCATGATAATGTTTTAACACCTACCTCTTTCAAGGAGAACCATACTGCCTGATAGCATAAATTAGCCTTTGACTTAACAGAACTTCCTATGATACTTCAAAAAGAAAATATATGTTATTCAATTCCTTTTGATGAATAAACTGATATTACCGACTCAGTGCAAGTTTTATACTTCATTTGGGTCATTACAGAAGTTTTATTTGCTAGAAAGAGCTACTTGTTCTGGGAACTTTTGTGAACAGAACATGGGAAACATGTCTTCAATAATTTTCAAGATAAATGTGAATTTGGACTGGATTTTGTATATTTAGTGAGTATACATACAGATGGTGCACCTTCCATGACAGGAAAACAAAAAGGATTTATGGCACAGAGTTTTTTAAAAAAATTAATATTTAAATGCTCTCATTTCTTTTCATTGTATCTTATCAGCAGAATTTCTTTGCAAGAAGTTATACATATTGTTAACACTTGCTGATCGGACAAAAGTTACCCGGTAACATGGATAGCATCTGTGTAAAATTGCCAGTCAACAATGTGTTAATATAGCAGCTATTCCCTGATTCATTTCTCCCACTCTCAATTTCCAGTTGTATCAAATTCAGCCTACTTTATTCATTCGTCCTGCCTCATCTCTCAGCTGCTTATAATACAGGCTTGCTTAGCACTACAAACATCCGAACACATTGTTGACCAGTATGTTAGCCATATTTGTGTGATGGTAAAATGGCATCCTCAGCTTTGTAACATGCTAATGTTGAAAGATGAGTTATTCTGGGTGGATTGCCCTTTCATTTTAAAGTGTACTGGCTATCACAGGGACTTTCTGTGAGAGCAGATAGTTACATTTATGAAGAACAGAATCAGCAATGTGAATTATTGAAAGGAGATTTCTACAGAAATGCAGCAGGATATCTGTGTGATATCCTGTCAAATTGAAACAACTTGAATGTTTCTTTGCAAGTTAAAACTCAGTCTATACATGATATGTGGCAAAAACTCCAGCCATTTCAAAAAAAAAAAATGTTATCTTTTCTCAAAAGACTACTTCCAAAGGAAATTTTAGATGAACATTTTCCCTAGGTAGCAAAGGTTATTGATGAGCAGGATGATATATGCAAATCCTCTGAAGAATATGCAGCTGTTATAGACCTATTAATTGGAGAACACAATGAAAGATTCACTGACTTTGAAAATTATGACAACACACTCACATTAGCATTTCAGTTCTAGTTGATATCATCCAGGTACCCGAGGAACTGCAGACGGTATTGACTGAACTGTCAGTAGACGGCATTTTAAAGTCACTGGTGGTAAGAAAGATTCAGCTGAAATATGTAAAAATGCTGTAGAATACCTACACCTTTGGCAATGTGGTGGAAAAATGCTTTTTCTCTTTCAACCTCTTATTGCTGCAAATCTACATTCTCCTACCTAGCCCAAATCAAGACGTCCTTAAGGTCACAAATGAGAGCAATACATCAATAGAATGAACTGGAACTGCAGACCTCCATGCTGCAACCAAATAGCAAATGCTTTCCAATGAAAAGCAGACATGACATTAAAAGATTACTTAATTTAAAATAAACAGTTTTCATTTTTTTAACTTATTAAGGACATAGTAGTTACATTTTACAAAATATGTATATTTTTAAGTATATCTAATTGAAGTTTCTTGAATGCAGCCTTATTTGAATACATGAAGAGGTTCCACCATGAAAAGGTTCCCCACCCTGGGGGAGCCCTCACACGGCCAGCAACTGACTAGATGGCCTGGGACAAGTCAACAACTCCTATTTTCCGCATCTATAAAATAAGAGTGTCTGAGTAGCTGATTCTAGGATCACTCCCATTAAAGAGCCATCATTTTTAACTATAGCATGTAATGATTTCGAAAACTCGAAATAACTCATAAGGACTCTGCACTCATGGCCTAATCACCTTCCGAAGGTCCCCCACCCCACAAATACCATCATATTGGTGATTAGGTTTTGATCTACAAATTTTGGGAGAAAACACATTCTGCCCATAGCACCAAGTAAAATTGATTCAATGCATAGGGATGAGGAAGTGTTTCTCTCAGTATTTTATTGTATGAATTGACTATATTTATTTTCTAACACTTTATCCATAAAGGTAAAGACATATAAAGTTTCTACTTCCTTTGCATTTTGATCATCTCTAACCCAACTAGTCTGGAACAATAGAAAGCATTTGAGTCAAACATAGAGATTTCAAGTTCTTTCACATATTATGAGTATTTTTAAGTGGTTTACTCTAATTCCTTAGAATACTATTTGTCTAGAAAAAAATTATTTAATCACCTCTCTTGGTGTAAGTGGTAAAACCCTGAGGGAAGTTAAAGACAGTAGAAATAGTTTACATGAGTAATGGAGAAAGAATTTGTAGTTCTTGGGAGAGGAAGAGGGAGATAAGGAGCTGGTGAGAGGACAACCCTAGAAAGATGTGTCCTTTCCTCTTGGAGCTGCAGAGTACCACTAAGGTTGTGGAAGTGAGTTGTTTATGAGAATGGTGAAGATGTACAAGCATACCTCGTCATATTGCTCTCTATTGCTTCACTTTCTTGCTCTTTACAGATATTGTGCTTTGTTTTTTGGAGGTTTTTTTCTATTCATTTGTTTACAAATTAAAGGTTTGTGGCAATCTTGCATTGAACAACTCCATGGGTGCCATTTTTCCAACAGCAAGACTCAGGCTCACTTTGTCTCCTCATGTAACTCTCCCAATATCTCATACTTTTAAATTATTGTTATGTCTGTTATGATGATCCATGATTGGTGATCTTTAATGTTATTCTTATAATTGTTTTGGAATACCACAAGTTGCACCCCTGTAAGATGATAACTTTGATCAATGTTCCCCCCATTTCCCTTACTCCCTTTCAGTCTCCCTATTCTCTGAGATACCAAATTATGAAGTTAGGCCAGTTAATAACCCTACAATGGCCTCCCAGTGTTTAAATGAGAGGAAGAGTTGTGTGTCTCTCACTTTAAATTGAAAACTAACTTTGTTCAGAAGGCAAGTTGAAAAGCCAAAAATGAGGCTTTTTATGCCAAACAGTTAGCCAAGTTGTGAATGCAAAGGAAAATTGCTCTGAGCAAGTTAAAGGTGCTTCAGTGAACACACTGATAATAAGAAAGCAAAACAGCTTTATTGCTGATATGGAGAAATGTTTAGTGGTCTGGGGAGAGGACTAAACCAGCTACAATATTCCCTAAAATCAAAGCCTAATACAAATAAAGGTACAGAGCTCTCTACAGTTCTGTGAAGGCTGAGAGAAACAAGGAAGCTGAAGAAAAGTTGGAAGCTAGCCGAGGTTGATTCATAAAGTTTAAGGGAAAGGTGATCTTCATAACAAAAATGGAAGGTGAAGCAAATACCTACATAGAAGCTGCAATGAGTCATCCAGCAGCTCTGGTGGAGATCACTGACAAGGCGGCACACTGAACAGCAGAGTGCCATGGAGATGAAGCAGCACTGTGTCAGAAGACACCGTCTAGGACGTTCACAGCTGGGAGCAGAAGTCAATTCCTGATTTCAAAACTTCAACAGACAGGCTGACTCTCTTATTAGAGACTGATGCAGCTGATGACTTTAAGTTGAAACCAATCCTCATTTACCATTTCAAACACTCTAGAGCCCTTAAGAATAATGCCTGTGTTCTACCAGCTGAACCACAAAGCCTGGACGTAGCACTTCTATTTACAACCCAGTGTACTGAACATCTTAATCCCACCATTGAGACGTAAACAACATATTCCTTTCAAAATATTACTGTTCATAGAATGCACCCAAGAGCTCTCATGGAGATGTACAAGGAGATATATATTTGCATGACTGCTAAAACATTTATTCTTTAGACCACAGATCAAGGGGTAATTTTGACTTTCAATCTTCTTATTTAAGAAATGTATTTTATATGGCTATAGCTATCCCTATTCCTCTGAGGGATCTGGGCAAAGTAAATTGAAAACATGGAAAGGATTCAGCATTCTAGATGCCATGAAGAGCATTCCTAACTCATGCAAGGAGGTCAAAATATCAACATTAATAGAAGTTTGGAAGAAGTTGATTCCAACCCTCATGGATGACTTTAAGGGGTTCAAGACTTCAGTGGAGAAAATAATTACAGGTATTGTGGAAATAAAATTAGAAGTAGAGCCTGAAGATGTGACTGAATTGCTGCAATCTCAAAACACAATTTGTTTGGATGAGCAAAGAAGTGGTTTCTGAAGATGGAATCTATTTCTGGTGAAGAAGCTGTGGACATTGTGGAAATGACAAAAGATTTAGAATAGTCCACAAACTTAGTTGATAAAGCAGTGGCAGGGCTTGAAAATATCAACTCCAATTTTGAAAGAAGTTCAGGGCGGTGCCTGTCGCTCCAGGAGTAGGGCACTAACCCCATATACTGGAGGTGATGGGTTCAAGCCCTGCCCCGGCCAAGAACTGCAAAAAAAAAAAAAAAGAAGAAGAAGAAGAAGAAGAAGAAGAAGAAGAAGAAGAAGAAGAAGTTCTACTGTGACTATAATGCTATCAAACAGTATTGCATACTACCAAGAAATATTTCATGGAAAAATGAGTCAATCAACATGGCAAACTTCATTCTTGTTGTGTTTAAAGAAATTGTCATGGCTACCCCATCCTTCAGGAACCCCAACCCTGATAGGTCAGCAGCCATCAGCATCAAGGCAAGACCCTCTACCAGCAAAAATGAAAGCCCATATGGTCCTTAGCATATTTTCATAGTAAAGCGTTTTATAATTAAGGTATTTACATTGTTTTTAGACATAATGCTACACACACTTAAGAGACTAAAAAATAGTGTAAACATAACTTTTTTATGCACTGGGAAACCAAAAAGTTTGTGTGGCTCATTCTATTGCAATATTTGCTTTATCACAGTTTTCTGGAACCAAACCAGAAATATATTTGAAGTATGCCTGTATTTTGAATCTAGATTATTGAAGCTAAAACAGAAACTCAGAAAAGAGAAAAAGACCTTAGATATGGAACCATTCAAAACGTATGTAAAAATCTTTTTATGTCCCTAAACCATATATCAGATATTTTTAGAAGCAGGAAATGCCTCATTTAAAATGTGAACCCATCAGGTGTGATGGGCCCTGCCTGTAATCCTAGCACTTTGGGAGGCCAAGGCAGGTGGATTGCTTGAGGTCAAGAGTTCAAGACCAATCTGAGCAAAAGCAAGACCCCACCCATCTCTACTAAAAATAGGAAAAAAATATCCAGGTGTGGTGGTGCAGGCCTGTAGTCCCCACTACTTAGGAGGCTAAGGCAAGAGGATTGCTCAAGACCAAGAGTTTGAGGTAGATGTGAGGTATGATGACACCATGGCATTCTACCCAGGGAAACAGAGTGAGACTCTGTCTCATAAAATAATAAAATAAGATAAAATAAACAAAATAAAATAAATAAAATAAAATAAAATAAGTGAACCAAAGCAAGAGGCCAGAAGTCAGTGACATCAAAACCTTTGGGAATACAACACAGCTGGAGAGACAAAGAGAAGAACATGGGAATATTGAGTGAAGGAATACTTAGGGGGAAAAGAACTGAAAACAACTTCACAATACATTTCTGCATCATAATTCACCTAACTTTGTGGACTGAATGGGCAGTTGTAGTTAACACAGCTGTAGGAATCTTTCTTAGTGTTGCTAGGGGCTTTTACTTGCTTATGAACCCTCCCCTGGGTCTGGGGAACAGAGAGGCCATCTTTCTGTATCTGGAGTGGTTACTCTGCAGCCTCCTCTTCCTTGAAACTGAGGACTATTTTTGAAGACCCAAATAACAATGTATTGCTGGTTCTGTCACTTCCCAATGTTTCTGATGAAAGCTCACTGTCTCTATTGATCATACAATAATGATAATAAATAAGGGAAAACCAAAAATCAACTAGATGAAAGGGCAACAGCTGGCAACTTCAATGGGTGAACTTGGCAATAGCAATTAAAAGAGAGATTGTATGAGTGATATTTCCACTGGGAATACTCTGAGCCATTCATTTCCCCAGGATGGTGTCATCCAACTGTGGCACCTCTCAGCACGTGAGAGACTGACAGAATGCAGGCTGAATTTTATTTAATACTCTGTGCTCACCACTGAGCTCAAGACCCATGACCCTGCTGGAAATGGGTGGTGGGGGGAGCATGTTAAAAGCTGGAGAGCTGCAAACACTTAGCACGCGATCTTCTATGGCTGTACAATAATCCTGGTTAACAACCTTCCCTGTTAAAGGCAATATGGGGTCATTTGTTAAGTAAACTCTCTCCTGCACACAAAATTAAAGAAGTCTATTTTAGAGACTGGGCTATGAAGCAGCAATAAAGTGCAAAAATCCAATACATTTGTTTAAAAAGGGCAGCAGGGCACCAAGATAAGACTCAAACTAAACAGGTTTTCCTGACACCACAAATGTACCTTGCCCATTTTGTACCCTGGGAATTCTTCCTGGAATCAGGCATCTTGGAGTTTCAGCTACAGCTGCTGACACAGACGAATGAAAGGACTTAAAAATAATAACAAGAAACACAATTCCTTGGCAGTAAAATTAATGTGTTAGTGTTTTAAAAAATACTAAACTGAGATGAGAAAAGATGTGATGTGTTAACTTGTGCAAGATGTGGCCTCTGATAACAGCAGAACATGCTACCCCTGAGTTACCTGACCTTGGCATTTAGCATCAGAAATGTGAAAATTGACACACTCCGACACTTGACAGTATTTGTGGAAGCTAAGAACACACTTAACATCTTGCCATATTGGGGGAAAATAGTAAGATGCTTATTGTTGAATGAAAGATGCTGCCCAAGCTTTGTGGGGTATTAGTGTCAGGTTTTTATTGCCCAGTTTTGTCTGTATTTGCTTCCTCCACATCTCACCTTAGAATATCATTCATTCATTTGCCCCTCTTTATCTATTCTGGAAGGTTCTGAGCCTGCTGGTGCGTAGAGAGGACAAAAGAAGAGACAGACAAAGACAATGAAAATGAATTTGTAGGTCTTAAGAGGTTCAAAGTCATATGACTGCCATGAAGCCTCCACTGAAACACAAGATATAACACACAGCTCTCCCCAAACAGAAGACATCAGAAGAACTGAAATGTTGCCTTTCAACTTCTGCTCTGGAGTACGATCAAGAGTTACGAATGGAACAAGAGAAGCAAACTCAATTTCCAATGACCCCATCACCTAATTAATATTATGAAATCCATTTCTTATTATTTGTTGACAACTTGGACAAGGCTTTTAGGATTGGAATAAAAAAATACTTCTGGTATAAAGTATGACTTCTCTGAAACTGTCAAATCCACCCAGAGTGAATTGTCTTAGGCTGATGTGAATATGGAGCATGAATGTATTTTTACACTAATGCTACCCATCCTACTCTAGACCAAGGGCTCAGAAATGCATGGGTACAGGTGGAGAATATCTGAATGTTAAAATTGGAAATAAGAAAGAAATATATTGCCTTGGCACTCATAGCACAGTGGTTATGGCACCAGCCACATACACCAATGTTGGTGGGTTCAAACCCAGTCCAGGACAGCTAATCAAAATGACAACTGCAAAAAAAAAATAGCCAGGCATTGTGATGGCCACCTGTAGTCCCAGCTACTTGGGAGGCTGAGGTAAGAGAATAGCTTGAGCCCAAGAGTTTGATTTGAGGTTGCTGTGAGCTGTGACACCACAGCACTCTACCAAGGGTGACATAATGAGACTCTGTCTCAAAAAAAAAAAAAGGAAAGAAAGAAAAAGAGAAAGAAATATATTGCCTGTTTGGAGTACCAGAACCAGAAAAAAAATAAGATATCTGGTTGTCTCTGAAACAAAAAATGGCAAATAGAAAGGTAATACACACCTTTAGGAAGTAGCCTGTGTAAATATAAGAATTTATCTAACAGACTTTAATAAGCCACTTCTAAAAACATCATGCAGAAATCACTAAGCAAAGAAAAGAAAGGTTTCTTTGAAGGTAAAATAAAAGAAGTAAACAATATACGTTGTCTTTCCACTTAGCTTTTATTTTGTTCTTTCTTTTCCCTTTTTACTTCTCTGCAGTCGACTTCTCTTTTATAATAAGATATTATAAATTAACCCCTGTGGCTAACAGAAGGATGACATCTTTACTCGATCCTTTAATGTAGACTTAAGTAGCTGTTAAATGATTCCAGTTGAAGATGTGCAAAGAGAAGATGCTAGCTTAACAAACAGAATCTTTTCTAGTTTTCCAATAAACCTATGGTTTTTCTGCTCCAAATTTTATAGCTCCTTTTTTTTCTGTATCTTCAGGGCAAAAAAGTTTATAATTTGTTATATAATTTGTTATATCTCAAGGCTCAGGAAGTAGATTTAAAAGCATTTATTAGCAAATGGCTGTCATGCATTGGGAAGGAGAAAAGATCTGCTTTCCACGGTAAGTAGTATTTTACTGAAAATAAAATTTAAGAGTACCTTTTGCAGTTTCATTCAACCGCATATTCCACTCGTCTTCTCAGGTAGGAAGATGACTTCATCTCAACCCAAGTACCTGCTTCCCCAGAGACCAACAATATATTTCTACAGTAGATGGTGGCAATTACTTAGAAGACCATGATCATTAGTAGCACTTTACTAAAAAACCCATCCAAACAGAAAATAATGATAGAACTCTTTTGAATCTCCTGCACTCAAAATACTGACAATATAGCTCTGTACTGAGAAGAAAAAACCAATTACATACATACACACTTAAATACACACATGCTCTGGGTAGATGCACCAGTTCATTCGTAAAGGTGGATGGATATATAGATATAAATGTGTGCAGGTATGTGTATATATAGTATTGTGAGTATGTGTCTCAGTGAACTGGCACATTCACCCAAAGAAAGAGGATGGGGCAGGGAGACAAGAGAAGTGAGATATTTTAAGACATTCATTAAGATTCTGAGAATAAGGAGATAACGTCTAACCAAAATAATCTATTTATTTTATACTTTCACTAATCTCTGTTTACTTTATGCCAAAGGAATAATAGATAACATATGAAAAAAAAATGAACACACATAGACTGCCTCAAAACCAAGACAAATATCTGCACAGACCTCAACAGAACAGGTGCTAGTGAATGGAATTAATCCAGGGGCTCTCTGGGATCTGGTTTTTGAAGCAGGGTATGGTATATGGGCATCTGAATAGTGCAGTGCCAGGGGAATGAATGGCTCTATGCCAGACGGAATGCTACAGCCAGTCTCACAGCTCCAAGCAGAGACTGGGGCAGGATTACCTTTAACTCAAGAGGGCAGTCTGAACTACATCTGCTATTTGGGGAAATAGAAACTACAAAGATTCAGCTTTGTTACTGGCAACTGAAAATAATCATTCACTAGTCCAAGGAGTGAGATATCTAACAATAATAACACGATCCAGAACTTGTGAATAACTTTTATAAGACCTAACTTTAGACCTAAGTCTAAATTTTAGGCTTGGGGCCTTGGATTAAGATGGAGGCAGTCAAAATCTTCAATTCAGAGAACAATGATCATGGAAGGAAAGGGATAATAAGGGAGTTAGAGGGGAACAGAAATGTAAATCTCTGCCTCAAAATTACTGTACTAACCAGAATTCTAGATGTTTGAATAATGTTTAAAATTACAGAAAAAAATAAAACTCAACATTTGAATGTCAACTCACTCTTCATGAAATCACAAACTTAAAAATGCATTTATTTGGAAGATTCTAAATAAATAAAATAGAAATAAAATAAAATAGAAAATAAAATAAAATAAAATAGAAAAACTACATATATTACATAATTATAAAAAGCAAACAAAAATTGAAGACAAACCAATGGAAATGAAACAAGTAATTGTGGATAAGAAACAAGTAAAATCTTGGAAGGGACAATTTGTTCATAGAAAAGTAATAGACAGAAGACTCAAGGTTGGAAAAAGAGAGAGTTAAATAATTTGAAAATAATACTGAGGAAAATATCAGAATACAAAAAAAATTAGTAAGACATCAAACATGTAAGAGAAAGTAAGAAACTTTGAGATATATGGTAAGATATATAGTAAGATTATAGTAAGATACTCTGATAAACCTCTAATAAGAGTTAAAGGGAACTATCATAATGGGAATTATGGAGAAATAACTTTCTAATGAATACAAGATGAGAAATTTCTAATATTCAGCTTAAAATCACACCCAAATTACTAAGTATGAGACATAAAAATAAATCCACATAGCAACACATCCTAGTGATATCATGGAATGTTAAGGATTAAACATTTTTAAAAATATGTATTACTGAGAAAGAAACAGATGACAATGGATTTTATTTACCAATCATTGTGGATAACTGAAAATGGTGGAACAATACCATTAGCGTCTACCATCACCATTTCATTAGTGAAAGAACATCAATGAAAAGATAGTTAATTAAATCTATAGTTACAAAATTTTAAATAATTCCTTACACATAAAAGACTGAGATGCTTTACTAAGCACAGAAAACTATGTACTTAATATGAGGAATGTGGCGATTTGTGTAGCCAGCCCACACCAAAATACTCGGCTGTGCCCTCTCCTCAACATTCTCTGTTACTAAAAATCAACCTCTAGCCCTATCCACTCTCTCAGTGGTGGTGATGGGTTGGGGTTGGAGTTGGGTGTCCAGTTTGGCATCTACTGTATACCAGGCACGTTATTCACATCTGAGCCGGGCCTGCTGTCCCCCTACCAGAAGTGTGGGGACCTGTCCCCAGTCACAGACTGTATGCAGAAGTGGCAGTGAACACCAGATGGGAAGCTCCCTGGTGGCAGGACTCTGAGCTTTGCTCTCTCATGTGCCCCAAGTTCATAGAACAGTATCTAACACATAATAAGCCCTCAATAAGGATCTATTGAATTCAATCCGTCTCCCCTTCCAAAAAAGGACAAATGCCTTGAATAGACATTTTTCAAAGAAGATATACAGATGGCCAGTAAATACCTGAAAAAATGCTGAATATCATTCGTTATTAGAGAAATGCAAATCAAAACCGTAATGGGATCCTACTTCCCATTCATTAGGATGGCTATTATTAAAACAAAAATCTACAAAACAACAAAAAATACATGCACAAGCTGGAAAACAACCATTGTTGATGAGGATATGGAGTAACTAGAAGCCTGTGCATTGCTAGTGGATATGTAAAATGGTGCAGCTGCAATGAAAAACAATATAGTGATTCTTCAAAATATTCAAAATAGAAATATGATCCAGATATTCTATTTCTGATCTGGGTGTTTTCATATATATACCCAAAGAATTTAAAATAGGGGTTTAAATTTTAAGAATTTAAAATATATTTCATATATATTTACAAAGAATTTAAAATAGGGACTAGAATATATATACATATATATATATATATACACACACACACATATACACTTACATGTATACCCACACATATAAACACATATATACACACACAACACATACACACACACACATCCATGCTCATGTTATCATTATTCACAGTAGCCAAAAGGGGGAAGCAATCCAAATGTCTGTTGACAGATGAGAGGATAAACAAAATGTGGTATACCTGTATACATAGAATGAAATGTTATTTATTGTTAAATAAGAAAGAAATTTTGACAGATGCTACAACAAAGATGAACCTTGAAGACATTTAGCTAAGTGAAATCATCCAGATCCAAAGGACAAATATTGTGTAATTCCACTTATATGAGATACCTAAAATAGTCAAATTCATACAAACAGAAAACAGAATGGCGGTTGTCATGGGCTGAGAGGCGGTGGAAATTGGGAGGTATTTTTAAATTAGCACAGAGTTTCATTTTGGGAAGACAAAAATAGTCTTGGAGATTGATGGTGATAATGATTGCACAATAATATGAGTGTACATAATGCCACTAAATTGTACACCTAAAAATGACTAGATGTTTTATGTCTTTTACCACAATAAAAAAAGAAAGCATTTCACAGAGTCCAACATCTATTCATGATGAAACATCTCAACATTTTAGGAATAAAAGGAAACTTCCTCAAGCTTTCAGAGGACAACTAGAAAAAAACTTACACATATCATTATACTCAACAATGAAAGATTGAAGCCTCTTCTCTCAAGATAAGGCACAATGAAAGGAAATCCACCCCACCACGTCTATTCAAAAATTAAGGCTACAATTAAGGGAAAGAAAAAGAAAAAAAATAGAAAGTATACTTATTTGAAAGGATGGATCATTTATATGTAATGATTCTGTATGCAAAAAACCCCTAAGGATTCTACAGAAAAACTCCCAGAACTAATAAGTGAGACTAGGAAGATTTCAGGATACAAGACAATGTATAAAAAATTAAATGTATTTTACATAATATTAATGCACGTCCTAAAATTAAAAATTTCCTCAATTTGGTCTACATATTTACCACTGTGAGAATTCTAATGGCTTACTCATAGCAATTAACAAACTAATCCTGCAATGTACTATGTAATATATACAGAACAGAAATGGAGCTATAAAAATTAATCAATTTTTTTAAAAAAAGAACAAATTTGGAGAACACGAGACAGAAAAGGTCACATGTAATGATTTCCACTCAAGGGAATACCAGAAATAGACAGATACCATGATACAGATGGATTTCAAAAACATGTAATACAAAAGAAAGTGTAATTTCAGATGGATTTCAAAACATGCAATACAAAAGGCTGCACACTGTTTAATTCCATTTATATGAATTCCTAGAGCAAGAAAACCTCATCCCAGAAAGATTAGTGGCTACTCATGTGGAAAGAATTAAAATGTTTCATGTCTTAATTAGGGTAGAAGTTACCTGGGAGAATAAATTCATCAAATCCCTGAGAACTATAAAAAAAAAAACTCAAAATGTATACTGTCTAAAATAAAATAGAGAAAAATTCTGTGACCTTGGGTTAGGCAATTATTTCTATGACACCAAAAGCATAATTCATAAATAAAAAAACTTCTCAGTTGTTGATTTTTATCAAAATGTAAAACTTTAATTTTTTAAAAGATACCACTGGATAATTAAATAACAATTTACAGACTGAGATAAAATATTTCCAAATCATGTATTTGATCATAGACTAATATAAAAAATAAAGAACAAATAACTTAATAATAATAAGAAAAAAACTCACAAAAATTTGAATAGTCACTTTACCAAATCAAAAAGAAATAAAGGCAACCCAAAAGAGAACAAAAGGAAATTATTTATTCAGAGCCACCTATAGCAAGAGAAGGCAACCACCATCACTTTAGTTTGGCAGAGACTTAAAGACAGGCAGAGTAGCAGGAAATCTTTATAGCCGAAAGAGAAAGAGGTTTCTGTTGTGCTTTGATGATCAATTATTGACATGCAGAACTCATTACACAAAGGTTGAGGGTTAGAGTGTATGGTCATTAATGGTCAGGCCATTGTCCGTTTTTATGTTCAGTCTTCCATATACAAAAAGAAAATACCAATAAGCAAATGAAAGTATATGGAATATTACTAGTTATTAGTGTAATGCAAGTTAATATGACAATGAGATACCATTATATAACCAATAGAATGACTAACATTTAAAAAAAGAATTGATACAATCAAATGTTGGTGACCATATGGAGGAATCAGAACCCTCATACACTATGGGTGATAAAGCTATTCTGAGAAGCAGGTTGGCCACTGTCTCAAAACTTTAACATATGCTTAACATACAACCTAACAATATCTCTCCAAGGTATCTTTCTTGGCATTTTCTTTCTTGGGGTGGGAGTGAGGTAGTCAATCTGCATGTGGTCTTATCTTAGGGTCATGGGATTGTTCTAAAACCAGATTGTGATGGTGGTTGCACTTTATACATCTCCTCAAAATCAGTGAACTGTATACTTAAAATAAATGCATATTGTATCCTGTAAATGATAAATTTAAAAACACTAAATTAATTTTCTAGAAATTTAAATTTAATACTGAAAATAAAAAACCCAATAACAGTTTGAATAATAGTAAGTTATTTCCTTGGCTTTAGAGTTCAAATACATAATAATCATCCTATATGTATTTTAATTTTATTCATACATAAATTTTCAATATTTTGTGCCATGAATAAAGATTTCCTGCTTAAATTTTAAATAAAAGATATATGGATGCTGCCACCTTTGGTATATGGGGCCACCAGTGGCGGCATCCATATGTCTTTTATTTAAAATTTAAGCCAAGATGGCGGTCTGTAGCCAGCTTTCCGCAGAGGCTCCCATCCAGAAGGAGAGTTAAAAGACAGAAACTTAGCAAGAAAGCTGATGGTTTGTATCTGAGCCAAAAGAGAAGGTCGAAGCATGCACATCAACCCTGCTGGGGTGACTTGTGACCCCAAGGACACAAACAAAAAGGTACAGAGCACATCACCAAGCAGATGGGAGTCCCCTCCCCCATGAGAGTGGCTCGCAGTATACTCCATACCTCCATACAAACAAGTGAGCAGAGTTCAGATGTCCTCCCACTCTACTCCACGAGAGAGACCCTCTAAAAACCAGACCTCCTTCCCCTACTAGGGTGCCATGGCACTCTCTCGCCAGGCATAAAACTGTATAAAACTGTATATATTCTCTACCTGGAAGTTTGAGCTCCTGGCATTTCCCCCTCCACTCTCACTCCAAGGTCTGGAGGCCTGTCCCCCACAGAGTCCAGATCCTGGGACATTTTCTCAAGGGTTGTGGATGGGGCGCAGACTGTTGCTGATCTGTGCTAATTTTCTGGCTTGGGAGTGGTGATAGGAAAGTGAGCCGAGAGGAGGCTGAGCAAGAAAGAAGGTCCCCTGAAGCATGAAATGGCAGCCGAGAGGAGGCCAAACTGGAAAGAAGGTCCCCTGAGGCACAAAACGGCAGCCACAGTGGGAACAATGGCAGGAGGGCTCACACCCCCGGGGATGGTTTGAGGAGACACTCCCAGTCTCTCTGGGTGGCAAGGAGAAGCGGGCAGCTTCTCCAGTGGCTGGCAGAGTGGACCGGCAACCAAGGCGCATGAAGGATATGCCTGAGGTAGTACTGGCCAGGAAGGAGCACAGGGATTAGAATATGTGTAGAGTCAGCCGACTCCCAGGGTGGAGGCTGCTTTGCTTAGCTTCAGACGCACCTGGCCCTCAGGGGATGAAAGCTGAGACAAAGGGCTAGAACTCACAGACTGAGTCAGACCTATTTGCAGCCCAACATCTGATCAGGGGAAAATAGCTGTGACAGAAACAAATTCTGCAAACTTGTTCTGTTCTATCAGCAACATCAATTAGGGACAGGACCTGAACTAAGTGAATCGCCCCAGCCCCTGTCAAGTACCCAGGTAGTCAGGCCTCACCTCCCTCTGCCAAACAGTGACAGGGAGTGGTGGACTGGCTGAGGAGCCACAGACCTCAATGTGACCCAGGCAGGCGCAAACATCTGGAGCATCTGTTCATTGGAGGAAACTGGATCACAGCCCTGTGGGAATACCACTGACTGGGTGTGACAGAGGGGCAAGGTGGGGAAGGAGGCATCAACCTTCCCAGACTAATCTACTAGCTAGGGGGTGCCCTCCTGAGCTCACAGAGCACCAGAGCAAGTTATACTAGAGCTTCCAGCAGATCCCTGCTATCTAGTTGCCAGAGACTTTTTAACTTTTCCATTTGAGACTGGTGCTGGCTGGGACAATTGATTGGGACCTCTTCAACTGGGCCAATCACCTGAGGACTTTCCAAAGTGGTACCCTGGGTGTGTGGTAGTGGGAAGGTTTGATTTTCCGTTTCCAATTGTTGCCTGTGGGGGGTGGGGTGAATTAACTGCTGGTATTTCTTCACAGCTCAGATTTCAATCCAGAGTAACTGATTCTCTAGGGTAAGACAAAGACCAGCTGACAATAAGACAGAGCCACTTAACCCTGCCAAACCAAGAAGGTCCCCAGTTTTGCAAGCAGTAGCACTGTACGGGTCCTTGGCAAAACTCTAGGGGAAAAGGTACAGACACCAGTCCCAACTTTCAAGCAAAGGACTGGTCAATCACTATCCCTAGAACCCCCAGCCCAAATTGTCCTTATCTACTCATCCAGCCCAATGGTGTAAAATTAATCATGGGGTGGAACCAACAGAAAAAGCTCTGGAAATATGAACAACCAGAGTAGATCAACCCCCCCAAAGAACAATTGGGCGGACACAAATGATGATCCTGTGCATAAACAAATGGCTGAGATGTCAGAAATCAAATTCAGAATTTGGATTGCAAACAAGATTAATAAAATAGAGGAAAAGGTGGATTTAGAAATTCAGGGTGCATTTCAAAAATTTTCTCAAAAGTCAAGGAATTCAAAGATCAAATGACCAAAGATTTTGACAAATTGATACAAGAAGTTGCAGCCCTCAAAGATCTGAGAAACACAGTAGAATTCCTCAACAACAGAATGGAGCAAGCAGAAGAAAGGATTTCTGACATTGAAGACAAAGCTTTAGAATGCTCCCAAATCTACAAAGAGGAAGAGAAATGAAAGGTAAAAACGAACCATTCTCTCAGACAGGTCTGGGATAACTCAAAGAAAACCAATATTCAGCTTATACGGATACCTGAAAACGATGAAGTGGTGCCACAAGGCACAGAGTCTCTTCTTTATGAGATTATGAAAGAGAATTTTCCGACATGCCAAGAGATTCTGAAATTCAGATAGCAGACAGTATCAGAACCCCAGCACAACTCAACCCGAATAAAACATCCCCCATGCACATCATAATTAAGTTCACTAAAGTTAATATGAAGGAGAAAATTTTGAAAGCAACCAGATGCAAGAAATCTATAACCTACAAGGGGAAGAATATTAGAATAACTGCAGATCTCTCTGATCAAAATTTTCAAGGTAGAAGAGAATGGTCATTGACTTTTAATCTCCTAAAACAAAATAACTTTCAACTGAGGATCTTGTATCCAGCTAAACTGAGTTTCATTTATGATGGAGAAATTAAATATTTTAATGACATCCACATGTTGAAGAAATTTGACATAACTAAACAAGCTCTCCAGGATATTCACAGACCTATTCTCCACAATGAGCAGCATAATCCTCCAATGCAAAAGTAAACTCATCCAGAAACTTTTTATCAAAGTCCAACTTCCACAGCGATGAAAGGATTAAAAATTTTCACTAGATTTTCTCAAGATTTATTAATATTTTCAATTAATGTGAATGGTTTAAATTGTCCTCTAAAGAGGCATAGGTTGGCTGACTGGATACAAAAACTCAGGCCAGATATCTGCTGCATATAAGAGTCTCACCTTACCTTAAAAGATAAATATAGACTCAAGGTGAAGGGATGGTCATCTATATTCCAGGCAAATGGAAAACAGAAAAAAGCAGGCATTGCAATCTTATTTGCAGATACAATAGGCTTTAAACCAACCAAAA
>CAUYRH010001710.1:0-14893 GCA_963574655.1 Perodicticus potto
ATCTTTTCCCATAAGCTGCCATCTTCATTTTTTTTGTAGAGTAGAGCTTTATTTCCAGGAAACAGCTTGTTAGTTGGAGATGGGTGTTTTTTTAAAAACATCAAGGTAGATCTAATATGTTCAACAAAGTGGGGCGGCTCAACCAAAGGTGAAGTGGAAAAGTTCTCTAGTATTTGTTTATCATCTTGCTGCAATCAGAAATCCACATGTGGAAATGGCATCCAGGAATACGGTCCTATCTGAAGGTGTTCTGTCTTTGCATCGTAAATGCTAATCATTGGTCCCCCTGTTAAAGCCCGCGCAGAGCGTAGCTCTTCCTCTGGACCCCGATCTTGAAAAGAGGCTCTGTAAATCTCTGCAGTTTTAACGTTAACAGCAATGCCATAAATGACTGGGAAGTGGTTTTCATTTTCTTCTCGATCATTTAATTCTGTCACGCATAATGTCACTAAGTGAGTATCATCTTCTTGACTGTCAAATTCACTGAGAAGTTGATGGCTAAGTTTTTGTGACAATTGCCTATCATCATTGAAGCCTCCCACAAGGTGCACGTCCAGCCTTCCACGTTGAGTGTGGTCGGAAAAGGATTTTATGGAGTTCATGATCAAGGGGACCTCAGCTTTGGTGTTGCTTCCATCACAATGTGTCAGGCAGGTTGCCCCATTACCTCCAGAGGCGGGTGAGCTTGGACGAGGTCCCCGGCGGACTACGGTAGCCGCACTCGCCGCCCCTCTACGAACAGCCTTCCCCTCTTAATCTTATAATACCACTGCTCCGTATGCCACATCAAGGATGACCCTTTTGCTTGTTTATAATATTAATATTTCCTTTAGATGCTTGTTTTGTTTATATTTATGTCTAAACACACATATTTCTCTACTGTCCATCCTTGTGAGAGTTATCTCAAGTTTTAAGATTTCAGAAATGTAACTCCCTGTTAATTTGGTTGTCTGTCATGGAGTACAGAGCGTCCCAGAAAACACAGTGTTAAAATTGAATTTTGATGATGATGTAACTTATCGGGAACTTTGGAGACAGATGCTGGGATGGCCTTTGAACAAGGGCGGAGGTTTTTGTACCGCTTTGCTGCTGGAGGCCTTCTGGAAACAGATGGAAGTGTAGTATAAAAAAGTGTTGGTCACACTTTCCGCAGAATTAACTGAACTGAAAAAGAGTATAAACATCTCACACAGATTGGCGATGCTGCTGCTGATGACAACAATCTCAACCTTTTACTTTGGGGAATCTGAAAATTTTTTTTAAATAAACACATCTGGACTGGAAGCCAACCATGTAAATAAGAATGATCCCCCTTGCTCCTGTCTGAAAAGAAATCTGAAGGGGCTGTTTGTGATTTGCTGAGCATCTCTTAAATAAGGTGAATGTCACTGGCTTCCCCCTTCTCTTACTTTTGTTGTTTATTTGATTATTTTCCATGGGAATCTGCATCATGGCTCCAACAATGAGAAAAAAAAAAAAAACAAAAAAAACCATCCCTCAGGTCTAAACAAATTTATTTCTCAGCTCTTGTCTTACAGTTAGAGCTGAGACATGAGCGCCAAACATAAATCCCTGCCTGTGAAATCCTTCCCTATCGACATGGCTTGGCAATTGCCAAGTTTGGGGTGCAGAAAGGTGGGGCTTCTGAGTGGCTCTAGGGGGTGGCATTATGCTGTGATCCACAAAGTGACCCAAAAATACTTGCTTTGGGCCTTTGCTGTGGTTAAGAAATCTTTCAAAATCACGAAAAGCATTTAAAACACAAATTCCATGAGTGTGCCAGTATGGAATCATTTTCTACATGTTGACCCCCCATTTTTTTATGTACTTAAAAATATTTTTATTTTTAGTTTCTTTTCAGCCCACTTTCGAAAGATTACCTGGCTTTCAAATATTGTTTTCTCCAGGGAGTCTCTAATTTTGCAAACACTCTGAATAAACATTCCATAGGAATTAAGGTTGTAAGAGGGTAATACTTGTAGGTCTCAGCTTCACCAAGTTGTCACCTTCCTAAGTAAGGAAACCAGTCTCAAAGCAACCCACCACATATTTTACTATGTTGACTTCTCGAAGGAACCAAGATATTCAGCATTGAATTATCATCCCTGGAGACCACTGTTTGACAAAACACATAAAAACGGAAAAATGGTGTTTTCAGGGCCAGTTCTGCAAGCCTAACGATCACTAGCCAGCATCAAATACTCTTTGTAGATGAAAGGTGACTTTTTCCATAACACACTGAGATATAAGCTCAACAATCTTCCAGAAAATATGGATCTTGCTCTTGGCTTTCCAGTAGTGATGTAAATTTCATGACTTCTATTGGAAAGAAAATACATAGTAAAAGTATTTGAGGAGCTTTGCTTGTTTCACCTTGGGAAAGCACGTCAATTTTCGGTCATCTACTTAATTTAAATGCTTTATCTTAGTGTTAGGAACTTTGAGTTTTATTTCAAAGAATGACCTGAAGATCCCTATCAAAAGGAAAAGCCAAGAGGACCCAGGGACATTCCAGACATGTCCTCCTGCTGGACGAACGCATAGCAGCGCAACTTCGTTATAACACTGGTCCTAGTGGACAGAACTGAGGGTCAGATTCCAGAATGTTAAATCGTAAAGCAGTGGTTCTCAGATTCCAGCACACTTCAAAACCACCCGAGGGCTTGTCAAAATACAGATTACTGAGCCCACCCCTGGAGTTTCTGATTCAGCAGATTTAGAACGTGACCTGAGCATTTGAGTTTCTGCCAGTGCTGTTGGTCCTGGAGCCTCACTTTGACAACCACTGACCCAAAGTTTGGGTGGGAGCTTCCCATCAGTGATGGAGTGAAACAGACCAGGAGGTGTCACAGCATAAAATTAAATCTATCCAGGGAGCAAGGGCACACACATTGAGGGGGAGAAGTTGGGCTTATAGGTAGTGAGATTGAGCAGGGGATCTGAAAAGGTAAACAAGCAATTGGTACTGGGTTGTCACGTCTACCAAAGCATCTCAGTCCAGAGATGTGAGACTGCAAAGGCAAGAAATTCTCACAGGCCAGATGGGTTAGCATCGGGATAGGAGCTCTCAAGGCTCAGGTCACCCAGCTGGGGTTCAAGGAAGGGCTCCAAAGCTGTGGGAACAACTGATAAGTATGGTTTAATGTCCTAGCCCTTAAAGGGAATTGGAAAAACAAAAAAGATTATAAAAAAAATTGAATGTATTGGTGAGGGTAACTTTTGCTGCTGTAATCAATAAACCCCAAGTCACAATGACTCCAACTCGACTCAGTAAGAGTTTATCTCTTATCTAAATTTCAAACCAGGTACTCTTGTTCAATAACCAGCTCTCCTCAAGGGGTGGTTTAGTGATTCAGTGACCCAGGCACCTTCCATCTTGTGGCTCTGGCGTCATAAAATATGACTTTTAAGGTCACTGATGAGGAGCAAAAGCGCAGAGGATTGTACATGGGAAGTTTTTAATGGACCAGCACTGGAAGGGGCCCTTATCACTTCTTCCTAAAACCCACTGGTCAGGAATTGATGACAGGACCACATTAATTCAGTGAAACTAGCTATGTGTCCAGCAAGCTACGTGTCCAGGAGGAAGAAGAAACAGTTTTGGTAGCAGCTAACCTGCCATGCTTACAGAATCATCACTGCACAGAAAAATCACTATTATTATGTCAGTCATAGGAGGAAGGTTTGCCCACCAGCCAGTGATGCCAGTGGACGCTGTAACTGGGGGCATTAACCCCCTCAGCCTGTCTTGTCATTGCCTGGGGCCAGTAGGTGGGGAGCCAGGAGCTTCTCAGGGCTGTGAGCCAGACAGGCCAGAGGACCAGCCCTGAATTACCAGCTTTTACTAAAAAAAACTTGAGGGAGGTTGTATTCTTTCTCTGAGCTAAAACTTCTCATCCAGAAACATCATACCAAGGGAACACAGTGATGCCTGCAGCTGTAAATGGAGATGATGTTTCTCCATCTTACATTTTTGAATGAACCCATCTGAAATATCCCGGATGGAAGAGTTTGTCTTTCTAATGCAGGTGCATGTTTGTTGCTTTGGGTGTTGTGGGGTAAGGAAAACTGTCTGGCTTTTCACCCCTAGCCTTGCTGGAAGGCGCCTTGTGCTCCTGCATAGCTGTAGCTCTGTACAGTGAGTCGTGCCTATGTACCTGTTGCTAGGCATGTTGCCTCTTTCATTCCCCTGGGGGATGAAGGGGCACAGGACCTTTCTCCTGTGTGGACTGCAGACTGCAGGTTGCAGTGTGTCATTTAGTTTCTCAGCGACCAGGAGCTAGAGTGGACTTCCCATGTAACTCAGCTCACCAGCTGCCTGCGAGCTGAATAAAGCATGTAACACCTGCTCTCCATGCCCGAGTTTTCCTTTGGCCTATCTGAAGCAGAATGCATGCATGACAGGTGTATATTTGACACGTGTTTGTTGTTTGGAAGTGTTAGTTGAGAAATACTACCTCCCATCTCTTTAACATAGTGAGGGAAGATCTTCACGAATGACGCAGTTACACATGCAAGGTTTTGAATGCACTAGTGCTAAGGGAACACTGTTCTCTTCTGGGAATATGAAGACAGAGGGGGAATATACTCACACCCAGTAAGTCTGGAAGCATCTTGAGCAGTTTCCCACGTCTCCTTTTCACCACTACTCCAGAGAAGGAGTCTGCTCTCCACTTCTTTAATTTGCCTTGTGAAACAATATAAGATCTGGGAGCCTGGCCTCTGAAAACATGCAAACCACTAAATGATTCTAAAATAATTTTTTAAAGGGTCAACTATTTTATAAAAGAATCCTGCCATTGAAATAATTGACAGATGATTCCAAGCCATGCATGGCATGGGGTGATGGTGTGATCCTCAGGCCAGGACAGTAGGCTTAGTGGGGTTGTGACTAAATCCACGCTGATGTCAAAGCAATCATACCAACTATTCATGAGCTTTCATCATTATTTTTTTATTTTTAGTTTTTATTTATTTTTAGTTTTATTGTTAGCTATTATTTACAGCTGTTTATGTTTAGTGTGGAGTAATAACTATTCTAAATCATTAATTTATAATTATGCAAAAATATACATAAAAACATTTTTGCAAAATCATATTGTGTTATTTTATGTTATGCTGTCTCAATACCAGAAATGCCCTTTATTTAATTTTTTTTTATTATTTGCAGAAATGCTTCAATAGCAATTTAGACCTCTGTCCGTCTGGATAGCAGCCTTCTACAATTCAGTCCACTTTCCCTGCCTGAGGATCCTGCATCCTTGGATTCAAACAACCAGACGTTGAAAAGATTTTTTTTTAGAAAAACAATATAGATAATAATACAACAATGAAAAATACTGCAAATAAAAAAAAATAATTTACAGAGCCTTGACATTGTATTAAAGTTTATAAATAATGCAAAAATGATTAAAGTATACTATATACAGGACAATATGCATAGGTTATACTCAAATACTACACCCTGCTATACAAAGTACTCATACTTGAACATCCATGGATTTTGGTATCTGCAGGGGGTCCTGGAGCCAATCCCCCCAGGGTCTGTACTTAAAAGTGAATGTAGAGGCTGGGCATGGTGGCGCATACCTGTAATCCTAGCACTGTGACAGGCCGAGGTGGAAAGATCTCTTGAGTTCAGGAGTCCAAGACCAGCCTGAACAAGAATAAGATTCTGTCTCTACAGAAAAGAGAAAAATTAGCTGGGCATTGTGGGATACCTATAGGCCCAGCTACTTGGGAAGCTGAGGCAAAAGGATTGCTTGGACCCAGGAGTTTGAGTTTGCTGTGAGCTAGGCTGAGGCTGTGGCACTGTGGCTTGGGCAACAGAGGGAGATTCCATCTAAATAAATAAATAAATAAATATGAACATAGAGTAAGTGAGAAAAAAGCCCTTCAGACTCCCCAAAGAAGAGAAAGGAGGCAGCTTGTGTAGCTTCAACTATGCACGTGAGGAAGTAAATTATGTGCCAGAGGAGCAAGGGGGTTTAAAGTTTGGCTCAAACGCTTGCCTTCAACCTCAGCTGCACTTTAAAATCACCTGGGGAACTTGTGAAGACTACCAACGCCTGGGGTTCTCCCGACCAGTTAAATCTGAATCTCTGGGCTCTGCTGTCCTGGGAGATTCTCCCACTTGCCTCCTTTTGTTCACTTGCACTATGGATGAGAATGGAAGCGGGGAATGCTCAAAACAGCACAAGGCGGGCTCTCTGGGAAAAGAGAAGGGGGGAGGGAGAGTGCCATTGGTCTCTGCTGGTCCTACAAACAGGAGGGCCTCAACCAAACCTCACCTGTGCAGTCCCGCCAACTGGTTTGGCCCCTTCCTCTTCTCTTTCTGTTATGAGGATCTGAGAGTCCTCAGATGCCAGGAATCCAGAGTCCAATTTTATTATGTGCTGTAGTCGTGGGTCACAACCTATCTCCTCCCAGAGTGATCAAGTTGGGACGGCTGGCTCCAGCCCCAGAGCTGTCACCGACCCCATAGTAGCATTCATCCATTGATTTATTTATTCCACAGATAAATTCGCTTCTCTATCCTAGGCATCTGCAGCTTGTTTGCCATTTGGCCTGGGCTGTGTACAGATTCAAGGGCCCACATTGAAGCCCCAAGGTCAGGATGCCACCTCTCTCCTGAGCCCTGGTGATTGTGGCCACTGTCAGAGACTGGCTCAGGCCAGTCCACTGATGGGTGTGAGCAACACCCTAATGCCAACCAGTGCCAACTCCAGGTTAGAATCTTTCCATGTCAAATAATAGCTAGAAAGCTCTCTTTTTTCACTAACCCGTGATTTCAAAGGCAAGGCGTGATTTGGCATATTTTGTTGTTGTGTTATTGTTTTGTCATTGAGCCTGTCTGTCGCACCATGCACAACGGCTTTCTCCAGGAAACTACTTACCATTTCTGTTGCTGAAGACGCTTCCATCCAGAGGAAACAACAGTAACTGAGGGTACATTTTGTAGCCTATCAGAGGAAGAATCCGAACACTACTCAAAACACAACTTTTCAGTGTGCCATAGGTAAATTATTTTGTGATGACTATAGCCCACAGGTAATACTTGATTTAAAAGTTTCCAACAGAATGTTTCTCAACTTTAATTTCAAGCTTTAATAGATAACTGTTTAGGTAATTATTTACTCAAAGTAAATTCTGTCCCTAACTATGTAAGTATATGTGATTTTTAGCCTAGAATCAGTGAAAGTTAGGATTGTCTTACCTTCCAGATAGACAAATGTTTATCTCATAATCCATTTATGCTACTGGAACAAAATAACACAGATTGAGCAATTTATAAAGAACAGAAATTTATTTCTCAAAGCTCCAGAAGCTGGGAAGTCCAAGATCAAGGCGCTGGCATCTTGTGTGGCCCTTCTTTTGTGGAATAGCAACAGAGAGCAGACTCCCTTTATCCACCCTCTCATAAGGGCACTAGTTCTGTTCACTAGGGAAGAGCTCTCATGATCTGATCACCTCTTAAAGGCCTCACAACTTAATGCTATCACATTTGCGACACCTGAGTTTTGAAGGAAACATATTCAAAACACAGCATCTCATGATAAAATTTCAGTGTTGACACCTGTAATCAGAACATATGGCACTCTTTGCTTGCAAACACATGGACAACTGGTCTCCAGCTTTGCCTAAGGATCAACAGAAACAAGAAATTCTCGAGAGTTATTCTAACTATCCATATCTCTAGGCTCTCTGAGTTTTATCTGTATGTCAAGATAAATCACCACCAACTTATAGGTCTTGACCAGATTAGCTAACCTCCCCAGAGAAATATCTTCACTGAGTTATGATTTAATAAACAGCTTGCCCTCAATATTTATTGCAGGTCAGTGTAAGAAATGGCTATAAGAAAATCATTTCTCCATCTTTTGTAAGCCACTTTTTAGTCTCTATTGTCATTATTTATATAAAAATCAATCCAAAAAACCTCTAAGAATTTACTGCCAGGAGACAAAACAAGTCTCTACCAAAGAACTTACATTAGACAGTTTTTATTAGACACTGAGACCTCTCAAGCTCCACATGTTCCCCTTTTCCTTTGATTGTTATGAGGCTTAGAGTTTAATTCAGTGCTCAGTTGTAGCAATTCGCTTTAACCTCCGTCTCTGGTGTGTTCATCTCCTCTCCATTCTCATTTCTAGCTTCTGGCCTACTTTGATCCTTATTTTATGGTTCTAATGCACCTGTCTTCTCTTGTAAAGTGTTAATTTTGGAAGTGTGCTAAGACACCTAAGCCTCACTCCTTTGTGTCCTGACTCCTAGGCTCAGGTAGCGCTCATCTCTCCAAAGGAAGGTCCTCAAGGGGCAAAATGCAAATTGTGCAGGTTTTGACAGGGTTTGGGATCTCCCACAGGAGTCTAGGCCCAAGTAGCAGGCTGAGTATTTATTTAGCATCTTGGAAAAATCTTTGTTTGAATAAAGAGGCCAAGAAACTGAGTGGACCAATGTGGTAAAAGACAGGAATCTTGAAGACAAATTTCTAGTCAGGTGTCTATTAAAACCATCAGCTCTCACTTGGAATATATAGACGATACATACTTCTAGTTTATAAAAATGACATTTGCTGAAATGTTCATATATTTCATCATCACCACAGCTATACTTATTAGGGATGCACTGGGTTTTTTTATCTTCTGGTCATTAACAAATCAAAAGCGAGAGGTAGAGGTAAGAATAGTTCCATCAGAATTTGCTGCCAGGTCAATTGGTTTGAATAGTCCTAATGGTCTTCTGAATTGAGACCCAGTGGGGAGGTATCCAGGCCCATCTCTGTGTCTAATAACATACAGTTCTTTCTTCAGAGGTGTTGATAGCTACCGGTGTGTGATATTACTAGTCAGAAAGATCGAGCCTCTATAGACTTTCATACCTGAAATACACAAGGACAGAGTGGGAGGGAAAAAGGGAAGAACAACCTAAAAGGTACTTCTGAATCTTTGGGAGAAAGAAAGGAAGGGAGGGAGGGAGGGAGGGAGGGAGGGAAGGAAGGAAAGAAGGAAGACAGAAAGAAAGAAAGAAAGAAAACAAGCAAGCTATATGAGATCGTGGGTATACTAATTTGCTTGATTGTAAAAATCCCTATGTCTATGTATATAAAGAGAAATATATCAAAACAAGTATACAATAAGCAATTTAAAAAATGAAGAAGTAGGGGGAAAGTACTGACGTAATGAATTTGGAAGTCCGCTAATTTAATGAGATGGAGAACAGAGGTTGAGATGTTCTCCTCTCAACCCACAGACTAGTGGGATCTCACATCCTCCTTTGTCAGGGAGGATTTCGACTCTGGCTCTGCGTTCATGTTTTGTTATCTCTTCATCACCGAATGACTCTAACATCAGTCTGAATCGTTTCTCCAAACCCCTTTCATTATAGATGGCTTCCGAAATTAGACCAGGGGCATTGCCTTGATCTGTGCCCACTTCACACCCAACTCAGAACTCGCTGCTTTCCTTGCATCTCTTGGAAACAGTACCTATGATGAGCTGCATGTGTCCTGTCCTTTGTGACATGTTAAAATGTGAATGTCTTTTAGTCATGGACTCTATGGTAGAGGTACAGATGGCCTGGAAACGGAGGGCCGGGAATCTCAGCCAGCTGCCTGCTGCTATCACCTAGGGGAGAATACAGAGGCATGAAGCGTTCGGTTTCCCCAAATAGCATGTGAAATCCAGGTCCTGGTGATGTGAGCAGAACCGTGGACTTATAAACCCTAGGTGCTCCTTTTGCTACTATGTGCTAAGGCCTGAGGGGAAACAACCCTCTTCACTGAAGGTTCTTACACCAGCACCCCCCAATGGGAATGTAACGGGAGTCACACGTGTGAGCCACATGTGCAACTTTACATTTGCTGGTAGTAGGTACAATTAATTTTAATGCTATATTTTGTTAACCCAATACATCCAAAATATTACCAGTTCAACATTTAAGGTTACTAAACTTTATTGATAAGATAGTTTACATTTTAAAATTTGTACTGTCTTGAAATTCCGCGTGCATTTTACACACAGATCCCCACATTTCAGCTGCTCATGAGTCACAGGCGGCCTGGGTGACTGTACTGAACAACACAGCTCTGGCTCCGTATTTTAACACCAGCCTTGAAGTTGCATTGCTGATGATAAGGGAAAGAATAAGAAGTTGAATTAAAGGAGAAGGCACTTCAGCTCTTTAAAGAGTGTTTCTCAGAGTGAAATCTATGCAGCTTTTATGTCAAAATCACCCCAGAGGCTTATTAAAAATGCAGAATCCTGGGTTTGATTTTAAATCTGCCTAATCGTGATCTCCAAGTTTGAGACCTAGGAATCCTCATTTTCAGGATGATTCTTTTGCACAGTCACTGCTCTGGTGTCCAGAAGAGAAGTCATATGCATGAGCCATATGACTCAGAGCATCTATATTCTCTTTTAAAATGTTATGCCACTGTTTTCAAATTGGGATCACACACACACGCAAATTTTTAGGTGCTCTTTTAAAAAGTCAGAAAACCTATAAAGCTAGGTCATGCATTTCCACACAGCAGCAACCCGATCACAGGGGGAAGTTAGGCATTCCCTAGTTGGGACTAGGGCTATCCAGTTTGTGACTGGCTCAAGCTGACCCATTTCATTCCTCCACATTGCCTGCTAGCTGCCATAGGCTATTTAAAAAAACTTTTTTTTTTTTATTTGCAGTCATTTTAGATTTACAGAAAAATTGCAAAGATGGCTCAGGGATTTTCCACATGCTCCTTACTCAGCTCTCCTAATGCTTACATCTGACACAACCATGGTGCCTTTGCCAAAACTAAGCAATTAACCCTGGTGTAACACAACTAACTAAATTACAGAGGTTATTTGGATGTTACCATTTTCTTCCACAAAAGCCATTTTTCTGTCCTAGGATCCAATCCGTGATTGCATGTCAGATTTAGCCCCTTACTCTTTGAAGTTCATGATCGCTGGTCTAGCGCAGCAGACCTCAGCTGGCTATTTCACGGCTCCTTTGTTCCGGACCTTCCCCACGTCCTGACCGGCCCACGCGGGGCAGGGGATTCCTCCCAAGTAGTGTGCAACCCCAGACACACTTTTATTACAACAGCTGCACTTGCTGTACAATAACTGCTACAGCTGCAAATAGAAGAACAATCTTCACACATTCGGTGTGGAAAGAACTCTTGATTACGGGGTCTTTGAGCACAGCTGCACTCGCTGATGGCAATGCCACTAGCGCCATTTCCTACGATGTCAGACAGCATTGTGATTCATGGACGAAGACCTTAATGTTCAGAAGGGACGTGGGCTGCTGGATTTGTACCCCACAACTTTGCACGGATGTACTCTCCCCATCTCAATATCTTTTCGGTATGTCGAAATGCTTAAACAGATCACATCTGAATTTTCCATCCTAAAAAGTGAAATTTGGACATATAGAACTTTCACCATCCTTTCTGGCTCTGCTTAACATGTAAATTTTCTTTTAGTCCAGTAGGACTGGTTTGAGAAAGTACTTTTATTTCTTGGCCTCTCTTCCTCGAGCAGAATTCCAATTTTGCAGTGCTCGAAACCACTAACTAGAATATATGCTGATTTGCCTTAGCTGCAAGAACAAATCCAATTAACAAACCCACAAGGAATAGGGCTGGAACTGAGCCATTCTTCCAGGTGGAAACATCTTTCCATAAAACATGCTGCTTGTACTGTTCACTACCAGTCTTCCAGTTGTTCAAATAATCCACGGCTTGATTGGCGGAATTTGAAGTCTAATAAATCCACCTTCACAAACTCTAGGAATCTATGGCTAACACGTTCAAAGACTTTGCTTCCTAATCTTTATCATTTCCAGGGCTGTCTTTCTCTGATTCTGACACCTTCAATAATTCAATAAACAATTTCAAACAATAGCTTTCCATACACAGTGAAGCTCTGGAAAGGCAGCCAGTTCAGATAGCATAAAAGCCAGGGCTCAAATAAATCAAAATAACTCCCTGGGTTATTGCTGGTTTGGGCTACTGTGGTCATGCCATAAAATGTCTTCCGTCTTAAGCATTTGATTCTGCAAACACACTCAGTCCTCCGGCTTCCCGGATTACCATCTGGCAGTTTAACCACTGTGTTTTGTTGTATCTTAAAGAAGATAAGACTTCCCAAGAATACACGCACTGTTTCTAGACTACAGCCTTCTTTTTTAAAAGTATTATCCGTTCACTCCCATTTATTGGTTGGTAGGTGATCTTCCTCAAAAGATGGGCTCTACCTTACACAAAACCAGGCAATTACCTTAGAAAATAGTAGCTCGTTCTATAGAAGACTTTCAACTTTTCAAAATACTTTCAAATTATTATTTCATTCTATTCTCTCAGTGGCCTTAGAAGGGAGGATAAGATGGAGGGTGCTATGGTGACCTGTCAGACAGAGAAAATGCCTTCTTACGAGGTGTCATGCATCTTCCTAATAACAGGTTGGACAGAGAAAAGCTTTGTTTGTCTAAAGACTTCTGTGCCAGCAGGTGCAATGGTTCATGCCTATAATCCTAGCACTCTGGGAGGGTGGGGCAGGCAGACGGCTTGAGCTCAGGAGCTTGAGACCAGCCTGAGCAAGAGCGAGAGCTGTCTCTACCAAAAATAGAAAGAAAAACAAAACTAGCTGGGCATTGTGGTAAGGCACCTGTAGTTTCAGCTACTTGGGAGGCTGAAGCAAGAGGATCTCTTGAGCCCAAGAGACTGAACTTGCTGTGAGCTATGATAATGCCAGGGCACTCTACCCAGGATGACAGAGTGAGACTCTATCTCAAAAAAAAAAAAAAAAAGATTTCTGTGTCCTACTCTTTTCTAGTGATACTCTGTGGGGCCCATGTGCCCTTGAGATTTCTCTCTTCTTCCTGGAAAAATATTCTATTTGTGGGAGCCTTTAAATGTATTCCCCATTTTATTGCTATCTGTATCTTACTGGAATTCAGAGCTTTAAACTGAGCTCCAAATGTAGAATTCATGATCAATGGGGAAATAGAAGGGGAAATGGGGCAAGAGACTCTCCTGACTCCACTGAAATTATTTTTGTGCTTGCTTTTCTTTTCTTTTTTTTTTCCTTGATTGTATTTTGAGTTTGGGACTAATGGAAATGGCTTCTCTTCAATTCAAGGCATCAAGGCAATGCGGGCCTGGTGCAGACATGCTGATTGTTAATCTTACAGAACTAGATTCTGGTGAGCTCAGCTTCCAAAATCAGAGTTAGTGACAAGTCTTGATTAATAAGGTTCTTAGATTTGTAAAATAAATTACATCAAAGAAAATTAATTATCTAAGTAATTCATCAATTCCAAGTTATCATTCGTATTTGCATTTGTTTTATTGCTAGCCAGACAAAGTCATTATACCATTGGCAAAATAAATACACAAAATCATGTTTTTAATCCTCTGGTAGAAAGGAAAGTTAATGGTTCTACTCTGATTTCAAAAAAAAAAACAAAAACAAAAAAGCTGCCTAAACTAAACAGATAGTGTTGAAATTAAAAGAAAAAGAGAAGGTGTTAGAACTTGAATATGTTTTACTATCACATTAACTCATGGTTAGAGGAATTTTCCAGTGTCTGCCTGGCTTCCTCTCCCTATGAGTTTCCCACGGGTCCTCAATTTCCCAATACCTCCCAGCAGTGTCCTGGGGACCCTTGGGGTGAGGGTAGTATCATGCATATAGTCTCCAGAAGCTGGTTACCCTCATGTGGTTTGCATGTGTTAATGACATGCTCGGGGTGTGTCAGCCAGTACCATCTGGGGTGGCTGGAACAGTGTCTGGGAGCCCGTGACAACTCAATCTCAGGCCAGATAATGGGAAAGCACATTGGATGATTTGGGGATGATTGCAATTCCCTTTTAGGCAGAGAGATTCTCTGGCATTAGGACGTCCACATCTGTTAAACCCACTACAAAGTCTCTGCTCTTTATGAGTGTTACAATAAGAACAGCCATCAATCTGGTTAAAAATCACTGCTCCTTTCTGGCTTCATCCAGTTTGTGCCTAACCACACCCTGGGGTATATCAACCTCTTGTTAGTGTCCCTGGCCAGTCTTCTGCCCGCTTATGTTGGGAAAGTCAAGCCAGACTGCTTGGTAGCGAGTTGACTATCCCTGAAAAAGACCAAGGCCTGATATCACCCTGGGAACAAATTGCTGGGGAAAGGACCTGTGTCTGGAATTCACCACATTTGGCCCTACAGCACTTAATCTCTGTACTAATGCTTTTCCTTCCTTAGTATGCACAAAAATTACCTAGAGAATTGGTTAAAACAGCATTCAGAATTCCCAGCCCCACGAATTCAGATTCAGCAGGTCTGGGGAGGGGCCTGGGAATTTGGGGACTATACCTTGAGTGGTATTTCTATCCAGCTGCAACTCAAAAGTGTGGTCCTCATTCTACCAGCACTGCCACTACCGGGACTCCGTGAGAACTAGAAGCACTGGAGCCCCACCCACACCCCCTGGATCTGAGTTCGTATTTCTTTTTCTGAGTCTATATTTTAATACAGGCATTCTTCTCACCTTATAAATTGACATGCAATGCAGCTATGATTTAATAATTAAAAAAAAGAGAGAGAGAGAGATGCTTAGGGAGGCAATGAGAAAACACACCCAATTGACACGTGACTCCATAGAGGGCCAGATTTTTTTAAAAAGACAAATTTATCCCTCAAGCGGCCCCAGACATCCAAAGAAAACTCCAGAAATTGGCTATAGCCCCAGACCATAACCTGGAGAATCTTCTAAGAACGGCCACTACGGTCTTTTGTAACCAAGATCTGGAGAGAAAGGAGGAAAAAGAGAGAAAGGAACAGAAAAGAATGACAGCTCTAGTAATGGCACTCTGACAAACGAGCAACCTTCAGGGGCAGAGGGAAACCAGAGGAG
>CAUYRH010001717.1:0-25348 GCA_963574655.1 Perodicticus potto
CTCATCGTCCCTAATTATTAGAGAAATGCAAATCAAAACCACCCTGAGATACCATCTAACCCCTGTGAGAATGGCCCACATTACAAAATCTCAAAACTGCCGATGCTGGTGTGGATTTGGAGAGAAGGGAGCACTTTTACACTGCTGGTGTGACTGCAAGCTAATACAACCTTTTTGGAAGGAAGTATGGAGAACCATCAAAGAACTCAAATTACCTCCCATTTGATTTTGCATTCCCTTTACTGAGCATCTACTCAGAAGAAAAAAAATCCTTTTACCTTATGGGCACTTGTGCTAGACTGTTTATTGCAGCTGTATTTACAATTGCCAAAATGTGCAAATAGCCTAAAAGCTTACCAACCTAGGAATGGATTAACAAACTGTGTTATGTGTATACCATTGAATACTAGTCAGCCAGTAGAAAATATGGAGACTTTACATCTTTTGTATTAAATGGGATGGAAGTGCAACATATTATTCTTAGTAAAGCATCATAAGAATGGAGAAGCAAGAATCCCATGTACTGAATTCTGATATGAGGACAATTAATGACCTAGTACATGGTGGTAGGTGGGGGAAGGGGATAGATGGAAGGAGGGAGGAGGTGAGTCACAGTGTGTGGCATACCTTTTGGGGGCAGGACAAAATTGTAAGAGAGACTTTACCTAACAAACGCAATCAGTGTAACCTGGTTCTTTGTACTCTAAATGCATCCCCAACAATTAAAAAAAAAAAAATACTGAACAAAAAAAACCTCATATGCTTGTCTTATTTCTATTGCTTATATTGTGATTACCAAATAATATTCCTTTAATCTTAGGTTTTATTTAATATTTCTATCAATCTTGTAAGGGTAGGTGGTATTGGCTTCATGTTATTAATGAAGAAAACTCTGAGGCTCAGGGAAGTTGTGGAACTAATTAATATTAGAAATGGGTTTCCAGTAGAGATCTGTGATTCCAAGCTTTTTTTTTTTTTTTTTTTTTTTTAGAGTTAGAGTCTCACTTTATCGCCCTCAGTAGAGTGCTGTGGCATCACAGCTCATAGCAATCTCCAACTCTTGGGCTTAGGCAATTCTATTGCCTCAGCCTCCCGAGTAGCTGGGACCACAGGCACCTGCCACAATGCCCAAGCTTTTTTTCCCAAAAATCCATGTGGCTTAAGTGAAGACGTATTGCTGTACACCACATCTAAAGCAACCTTTTTTTTTCTTTTTTGGAAACATAGTCTAACTTTATTGCCCTTGGTAGAATGCCATGGCATCATAGTTCACAGCAGTCACAAACTCTTGGACTTAGGTGATCCCATTGCCTCAGCCTCCCAAGTAGTTGGGACTGCAGGTGCCCACCACAATGCCTGGCTATTTTTAGAGATGGGCTCGTACTCTGGCTCAGGCTGGTCTCAAGCTTATGATCTCAGGTTATCCACCTGTCTTGGCCTCCCAGAGTTCTAGGGTTACAGGCTTGAGCCACTGCACCTGGCCTTAAAGCAAGCTTTTGATCTTCATTTCTTCCCCCTTGGTTCTTTCTCAAAATGAATAGTCTTACCAAAATGTTTTTGTAGAAAAATGCACACATTTGGTAGCTGTAAATATATTTGGGATTTTGTTTTTTTTGAGACTGAGTCTCACTATGCTGCTCAGCCTAGAGTGCTGTGGCCTTAGCCTAGCTTACAGCAACCTCAAACTCCTGGGTTCAAGGGATCCTTCTGCCTCCATCTCCCTAGCAGCTGAGACTACCGGTACCTACCATAATGACTGGCTAATTTTTCTATTTTTGGCTAATTTTTCTATTTTTAATAGAGATGGGGTCTTGCTCTTGCTCAGGCTGGTCTCTAACTCCTGAGCTCAAGGGATCCTCCCTCAGTGGCCCCCTAAAGTACTAGGATTACAGGCATGAGCCACTGTGCCCAGCCCATATTTAGAGATTTTAACATTATAGCATTATTATAAAATGTCTTGTTAGCATCATGTAACATGCATAGTATATCTAGATCTCTTTCAATATTGAAAAATATATTTTTCCTCCAAATAAATGAGCTAATTATTTTATATATATATATTTTTTTTATGAGACAGAGTCTCACTGTGTCGCACTGGGTAGAGTACGGTGGTGTCACAGCTCACAGCAACCTCAAATGCCTGGGCTTAAGCAATTCTCTTGCCTCAGCCTCCCAAAGTAGCTGGAACTATAGGTGCCCACCACAAATGCCTGGCTATTTCTTTCTTTCTTTCTTTCTTTTCTTTTCTCTCTTTCTTTCTTTTCTTTTCTTTCTTTCTTTTCTTTTCTTTCTTTCTTTCTTTTCTTTATTTCTTTTCTTTATTTCTTTTCTTTCTTTTCTTTCTTTTCTTTCTTTCTTCCTTCCTTCCTTCCTTCCTCCCTCCCTCCCTCCCTCCCTCCCTCCCTTCCCTCCCTCCCTTCCCTCCCTTCCCTCCCTTCCTTCCCTTCCTTTCTTTTGTTTCTTTTCTTTCTTTTTGTAGTTGTCACTGTTGTTTGGCAGGCCCGGGCTGGATTTGAACCCACCAGCTCCATTGTATGTGGCTGGCGCCCTAGTCGCTGAGCTACAAGTCCGAGCCTTAATAGGTATATATTTCAAATGTAACAATGTTATAGATGCTTTTAAACTTAAAGGTTGTTTTCTGCTTGCTGTCAAAGGAAAACATGATCTATGTACTACTTTTTCTCCTTTAAGAATTCCTAATTTCTTTTGTAATTCTGGAAAGAATTTTGAACATGGAAAATTTTTCTGTAATTTCTAAAAATTTCTATTGTAGGAAAGTGTTGTATTGTAGTATCAATTGTTCGCACCAAAAATTTTCAAAAAGAGTCTCTGGGCTATCTGAAATGTGTAGGTGAAGAAAGATTAGAACACATACATCCAGAAACATTTTCTGTCTAGAGTTCATTTATGAGTGCTGTAGTTTAACGTTTCCTCAGATATCCCCTTGCCTAGGCATACCAGCCCTAGATTTCATCTTTCTTACAACACTATTGTTTTTGAGGTGACTGACGTCACTAATTCTGTCAGGACTCCGATTCAGAAACTTCTGGTCTCGTATCATTCCTCTTTCCCCCCATGAGACAGAGTCTCACTCTGTTTCCTTGGGTAGAGTACCATGGCATCATAGCTCACAGCGGCCTCAGTCTCTTGGGCTTGAATAATCCTCTTGCCTCAGCCTACAAAGTAGTACCACATTAGCTAGATTTTCTATTTTTTGTAGAGATGGGGTCTCTTACTCTATCAATCCACCTGCCTTGGCCTCCCAGCGTGTTAGGCATGAGCCATTGCACCTGGCCTGCCTTTCCTTGTAGCATTTCTTAACCCATGTTTTCCTTTTTTCTATTGAATGTTTCCTGGTGGCCATTACTAGTCCAAACATGAATTCTCATGAATAGTTCATTGGTCATACTTAGATTTTTATCTTCTCAGTGTATGACTTTGAAATGACTGTGGCACTTTGAGGAGATACCACCTATTGCATTCTTGACCTTATTCACAAAACTCCATCCACACTGGCCTTGTTTTCTGCCTATGAATATAGCGAGTTTCCAACTTCATTATCTTCTACTTGTTCCTCTGCAAGGAATGGTCTTCTCCCGGATCATTTTGCTGGATTCCTTTTGTTATTTAAGTCTCAGCTAAAACATCCCTGCTTTGATGACAACTCACTATAAATTAATGCTCCCCCATCATTCTTTATTACATGGCTGTAGTTTGTTTTCTTCTTAGCACCTAATTGCTAAGTGATAGCATTTATTTCTCCTCATCTCAGCTGAGCACAAGAAACATTTTGTCTTGTTCACTGCTGTGTTCTCATCACCTAGAACAGTGTCTTCCACATTAAGCATTCCAGTAAATACTTGTTGAGTGAACAAATGAATGTTTTTTCTACTGGATATTTATAAAGATGTTTTTCATTCTTTTTCCTTTTGTTTTTGTAGTCAGGAAGATATAATTAATGTTTTTATAATTAATGTTTATGCACTTTTGATATTTTCCTCTTTCTTTGTTGTTCTGTCTCCTGGTCAAATTCTTTCAAAGGAAAGGATAAACCTTCTAATTCTCAAATTCTTAAGATATGACTGTTTCCATCCATCTTCTGCTAGCCAGGTGGGGTGTCCAAGCTGGTGTAATCTAGTCACAAAAGCAATTAGCAAGGTATGAAAATTGGCTCCTAACAGCTGTCTCAGCCCTGCTTGAGTTGGCCTCTCCACCAAGGGACTGTCACTGTCAACCTAGCAAAAAAGAAATTGCCTTCTCATAAACATTTTTTCCAGAAGTATAGAAGAGAAATAAATTCTAGGTTTATAAAGTGAGTTAAAATGTGTCAACAGGGTAGAATAGAATAATGACCTGCTGCTGCAATTTGAATTCAGAGTCAAGGCAGCAACGTTAATTTTCAGAAGAGATGACATTGAAACTGTGGCATTTTTAGTTCCCTCAAAATGGCTTTATTATGGCAAAAGGGTAGATTGGTAATTTATTTATCTGTATTGTTGAGGAAGGTGACAATTCTGTAAATATAATTTTGACCCTTAGAGGTTTGATTTATGGCATAGTCTTTGAGATCTTATGCCTTCAATTAACACTATGGAAAGGGACATACATATTTGAATGAATGCTACTTGATTTCTTTTCCATTTCATTCCCCCAGCTGTTAATTCATTTGATACGGATTCATTTTAACATGATAGACCATAAGGATTTTTATGTGTCATAATCAGTGTATAAATTCAGGCTTTAAAAGATGGGTTTAAATGGATTAAAAATTTTTAAATTTTTTTAATTGATATTTAAAATTTATATATGTATTTTGGGTACATGTAATACTTTGACCCCTATAATCAAAAATACTTTGATACCTATAATCTGTAATGATCAGATCAGGGTAATTGGGATATTCATCACCTCAAACATATATCTTTTCTTTGTATCAAGAACCTTATAATTCTCCTCTACTTTAAAATATATAGTAAATTATTATTAACTATAATTTCCCCACTGTACTTTATATTGACAGTATGCCGGTTCTGATGCCCATCTCAATAATATCAAATGTAGTAGTGGTCTGCCTTGATTCCTGTTGGTGTGTGTTATTTTATGTGATTCCAGTCTGAGCTAATTGTGAAATGTGTTCTCGTTAAAAATCACCTTCTTATTAATACCCCTTTTCATCCCTTTGGAACCTCTGGTCCTTCATAAAACTCAAAGAGTTTGTGCGATTAAATTCTGCCTTAAGTATTTTGTTACAAAAATTAAGAGTAGCTTCAGGCAGAAATGAGGGCTTTAATTTAGTTTTTGAATGAATGAGATGTGCCTTATAAAGTTATCTAGTTGTCAAATGAGGACAGAAACCACGTGATATTCTCAATTGATGCAGAAAAAGCATTTGGTGAGATTTAATACCCTTTCATGGTGAAAATGCTGAACAACCTAGAAATGAAAGAAAACTACTTCACAATAACATAGGCCATGTATGAATGACCACAGCTAACTTCTTAGTGGTGTGAAACTGCAAGGTTTTCCTTCTAAGATCTGGAACAAGGCAAGGATCCATGCTCTTCCCACTTCTGTTCACCATTGTGTTGGAAGTCCTAGCCAGAGCAGTTAGAAAAAGAAAATAAAAGGTATCTAAACTGGAAAAGAAGAAATAAAACTATCTGTTTTTCGGATGCATGATCTTATATGTAGAAAACCCTATAGATGCCACAAAAAAAGAGTCTTACTAACCAAAATAAGCAAAATTATTTGGTACAAAATTTGTTGTATTTTTATATACCAACAATGAACATTTCAATAAGGAAATTGAGAAAATAATTTCATTAAAAGAAGAAAATACTCATGAATAAATTAACCAAGGAGGTGAAAGACTTAACACTGGAAACTACAAAACACTGCTGAAAGAAATTTAAGACATAAATAAGTGGGAACACATCTCATATTCCTGGATTAGAGGACATAACATTTGTTACCATGTCAATACTACCCAAATCAATTTACAAATTCATGCAATTCTTACCCAAATCCCAATGACTTCTTCCTAGAAATAGAAACATTTATTCTATAATTTACTTATTTATTTATCTGAGAAAGAGTCTCACTGCCCAGGCTGAAATGCTATGGCCTCAGTCTATCTCACAGCAACCTTAAACTCTTGGGTTCAGGTGATCCTTCTGCCTCAGCTTCCTGGGTAGCTGTGACTACAGATGCCTGCTGAAATGCCTGGCTCATTTTTTTATATTTTTTGTAAAGATAGGGTTTCACTCTTTCTCAGGTTGGTCTTGAACTCCTGAGCTCAAGCGATTCTTCCTCCTCAGCCTTACAGAACGCTAGGATTATAGGAATGAGCCACTGCACTAAGCTTATTCTAAAATTTATCTAGAATCTCAAGGGATTGCAAATAGCCAAACAATCTTGAAAAAGGAAAACAAAAGTTGGAGGTCTTATACTTCCTGATTTCAAAACTTAATGCAAAGCTATGGTAATCAAAACAATGTGATACTGGCATGAAAACAGTGATAAAGATCAATGGAATACAATAGAAAACTCAGAATAAACCCTCATATATATGGTCAAATGATTGTCAACAAGGGTGGCAAGACCATTAGGTGGAGAAAGAACAGTGTTTTCAATAATTGGTGTTAGGAAAACTAGATATTCATATGCAAAAAAATGAAATTGGGGTCTTACATTATACTATATCCAAAAATTCACTCAAAATGTATCAAGGACTAATAAGAGGTAAAACTGTAAAACTTACAGGAAAACATAGGAGAAAAGCTGCATGGCATTGAATTTGATCGTGATTTCTTAAATATTATACTCAAAGCACAGTCAACAAAAGAAAAAGTTTACATTAAAATCTTTTGTGCATCAAAAGACACCATTAACAGAGTGAAAGGCAACCTATGGAGTAGGAGAATGCTTTTGCAAATCATATATCTGATAAGGGATTGATATCTAGAATATATCAAGAATTCCTGTAACTCAAGTACAAAAAAACAGATAACTCAATTAAAAAGTGGCCAAAAGATTTGAATAGATGTTTCTCCAAAGATACAAATGGCTTTAACCACTTGAAAAGATGTTTAATATCACTAATCGTTAGGGAAATCCAAATCAAAACCACACTGAGATACTACCTTTACTCATTATGATGGTTTTTAAGAAAATAAAAAACAAATTAAGTATCGGCAGGGATATAGTGAAATTGAAACCTTTTGTACATTGCTGATGGAAATATAAAATGTTGTGGCTGCTTTGGAAAACAGTATGGCATTTCTTCAAAAAAGTAAAACTAAAACTACCATTTGATTCTACAGATCCCATTTCTGGAGTCAACAGTGTTGAAAGCAGATACCCAAAGATATATGTGCCACCCATGTTCATAGCAGCATTATTCACAATAGCCAAGAGGTAAAAGCTACCTAGATGTTCAGCAGATGAATGAAAAAAAAAAGGGGATTATATTCAGACAATGAGGCCAGGCATGGTGGTTCATGCCTATAATCCTAGCACTCCAGGAGGCTAAAGCATGTGGATTGTTTTGAGCTCAGGAGTTCACTAACCTGAGCCAGCGCAGGACCCCTTCTCTAAAAATAGCCAGGCCTTGTGGTGGGTGTCTTTAGTCCCAGATACTTGAGAGGCTGAAGCAAGGGGATCGCTTGTGCCCAAGAGTTTGAGGTTGCTGTGAGCTATGGCGCATGGCACTCTACCAAGGGCAACAAAATGAGACTCTGTCTCAAAAAAAAAAATATGTATATATATATGTACAGACAATGAAATATTAGGCCTGAATAAAGAAAGATTTATTGCATGCTACAACATGGGTGAACCTTGAGGACATTATGCTGAATGACAGAAACAGCCAGAAAAGAAACATGAAGTATATGATTCCATTTATTTATGGTGTCTAAAACAGTCAAATTCTTAGAAATAGAAAGTAGTTATGGGGACTGGGGGAGGAAAGGGGGAATTATTTATTTCGCAGGTATAGTTTCAGATTTTCATGAGGGAAAAGTTCTGGAGATATGTTTCACAACAATTTGAATTTACTCTACTGAACTGTACACTTAAAAATGATTAAGATTTTATGTTGTGTTTTCTTACCCCTGTAAAAAAAATTATGCCAGTCATTCAGTAACTGTTTATTAAATGGCTGCTTGTGTGTTCTGTAGATTGCTGGCTGAGGAGATATAAAGATTAATAAAAGGGCATTAAATCAATGTGACTTAATCAATGTAGCTGCTTTGAGGTGTTACTATTTTTTAAATTAATAGACTTGTTTTTTTAGAACAGTTTTAGATTTTTAGAAAAACTATAGAAAGTACAGAGGGTCGTCCTCCCTGTCCCCCAAACACAGTTTGCCCTATTATTAAGATCTTATATTAGTATAGTTATGGTATAATAAAGAATTTGGGTTCTTGACATGGAGATTATAAAATCTTTGGGATTTCTGCAGTGATAGGTGTACCTTGTTACATTTGTTACATTAATCTGGTGACTCATAGTGGGCCTCATTGTAGCTTCAGGATATAGCTTTAGGACAGGGCTAGTCACTACAGAGAACACCCATGTGACTAGAAGTTTGGGACTTTGGGCCAGTATGGGGGTAGGGAGTTGGAGATTGAGTTTAGTCATGTGGCTAATGATTCTTTAAGTAGTTTGGTTTATGTAATGTAACCCCCTCAAAAATTTCTGGACACCAAAGGTTAGTGGAGCTTTTGGATGGTGAACTAAATACACTGATGTTCTGGGAAGATGAGTACAGGAACCCTCTGAGACCTTGCCCCCAATATAGTCTTTATAATCAATCTGTAATTGTATAATTGTATTAAATTAATCTAGTGCTTTCCTAAATTCTGTGAGTCCTTCTAGCAAATAGAGTGCCAAGGCATCACAGCTCATAGCAACCTCAAACTCTCAGGCTTAAGCAATTCTCTTGCCTTAGCCTCCCAAGTAGCTGGGACTACAGGTGCCTGCCACAACGCTCAGCTATTTTTTTGTTGCAGTTGTCGTTGTTTAGGCCTGGGCTGGGTTCAAACCCGCTAGCCTTGGTGCATGTGGCTGGCACTGTAACCACTGTGCTATGGGTGCTGAGCCATTCTAGCAAATTATTGAGCCTGAAGGGATCATGTACACATTGTACACATTGCAATCTGTGGCCAGTTGGTTGGAATGCAGGAGGCCCCAGAAATCTATCTGGCATTTGCATTAAGTGTAGTCTTGTGTGGGATCATGATCTTTAACCTGTGGGGTCTACATTAAATTTGGGTGGTTAGTGCCAGAATTGAATTGCAGTATACTAGTCGTGGTTAAAACAATATGGTACCTTTGTTTCAGTTAATGAACGGGTATCGTACATATCCTAAAGTCATGTTATGTTAGGATTCACTCTTTATGTTGTATAGTTTTGTGGGTTTTTATAGACGTCATTTATCTATCATTACAGTGTCATGGAGAATATTTTCACTGTTGGAAAATTCCCCTGTACTCCACCTATTCATTCCTCCCCACCTCATTCCTGAACCCATGGCAACCTACTTTTTTTGCGCTCTATATAGGTTTGCCTTTTTCAGATTGCTATAGAACCCCTATAGTTGACCACTTCCATACAGTGACCACCTTCTTAAGTTGGCCTAATTTTCATATACTGGACAGTACAGTAGATCTAGTTCCTTATGTTGACCATGTCTATATGTTGACCAGTTTATTACAGTACCTTGGGTGATCAGCTTACAAAAGTTCTACTGTAGTTGGAATTGTACAATATGTAGTTTCTACTGATGGGCTTCTTTTACTCAGCCATGTGCATTTAAGCTTTCTCTATGTCTTTTTATGGCTTGAGAACTCATTTATTCTTATCTGTGAATAACATTCGAATGTGTGGACTTTTCACAGTTTAGCCATACCTAGGGTGGGATATCTTGGTTGCTTCCAAGTTTTGGCAATTATGAGTAAAGCTGCTATAAACATTTATATTCAGGTTTTTATGTGGATATTGATTATCAAATGCACTTGCTGGGACATACAGTAAGACTAAATTTAATTGTGTTAGTAATAGCCAAACTATCTTCCAGAGTTACTGCACCATTTTGTATTCCTAGCAGCAGTGAAGGAGAGTTCTCTTTGCTCCATCTCTTCATTAGCATTTGGTATTGTTTTGAATTTTAGGCATTCTAGTAGGGATATGGTATGGAATCTTATTTTAATTTGCAGTTCCCCAATGACACATGGTGTTGAGCCTCTTTTTTTGTTTGTTTTTTTGTTTTTGTTTTTTTAGAGACAGAGTCTCACTTTGTCGCCCTTGGTAGAGTGTCATGGCTTCATGGCTCACAGCAACCTCCAGCTCCTGGGCTTAGGCGATTCTCTTGTCTCAGCCTCCCGAGTAACTGGGACTACAGGCGCCTGCCTCAATACCCGGCTATTTTTTTGTTGCAATTCGGCCAGGGCCAGGTTTGAACCCGCCACCCTTGGTATATGGGGCTGGTGCCCTACTCACTGAGCCACAGGCACCGCCCTGAGCCTCTTAATACATGCTTATTTTCCATACATATATCTTCTTCTTCTTTTTTTTTTTCAAATGCTTCTCCACTTTTTCGCCTTTTTTTTTCCTTTTCAGTTTTTTCTTTTTTTATTCATAGCTGTGTACATTAGTGCAATCATGGAGTACAATGTGATGGCTTCATATACAATCTGATATATTTTTATTCAACTGTTCTACATAACCTTCATGGGATTGTCTTGGTTATTGTATGAACACATATGTATTCTGCATATAGTAAGTTTCACCTGTACTCTTCTAAGATGCACCATAAGTGTGATCCCACCATATACCCTCTCTCCACCAATCCTCTCCCCTCCCTTCCCCCTTTCCCCATATTCTTGTGCTATAATTGGGTTATAGCCTTCATATGAAAGCTATAAATTAGCTTCATAGTAGGGCTGAGTACATTGGATACTTTGTCTTCCGTTCTTGAGATACTTTGCTAAGAAGAATGTGTTCCAGCTCCATCCATGTAAACATGAGGTAAAGTCTCCATCTTTCTTTAAGGCTGGGTAATATTCCATGGTATACATGAACCACAATTTATTAATCCATTCATGCATCGATGGGCACTTGGGCTTCTTCCATGACTTAGCAATTATGAATTGGGCTGCAGTAAACATTCTGGTATATATCTTTGTTATAATGTGATTTTTGGTCTTCTGGGTAAATACCAAGTAAAGGAATTATAGGATCAAATGGCAGGTCTATTTTTAGATCTCTGAGTATTCTCCAAACATTTTTCCAAAAGGAATGTATTAGTTTGCATTCCCACCAGCAATGTAGAAGTGTTCCCTTTTCTCCACATCCATGCCAACATCTCTGGTTTTGGGATTTTGTTATGTAGGCTAATCTTACTGGAGCTAGATGATATCTCAAGGTAGTTTTGATTTGCATTTTTCTGATGATTAAGGATGATGAGCATTTTTTCATTTGGCTGAAGCCCGTGTGCCTTTCTTCTTTGGAGAAGTTTCTCTTCAAATCTTTTGCCCATCCTAAGATGGGTTCACTTGTTCTTTTCTTGCTGATACGCTTGAGTTCTATGTGTATTCTGGTTATTAAACCTTTGTTGGAGGCATAACCTGCAAATATTTCTCCCATTCTGAGGGCTGTCTGCTTGCTATACTTACTGTGTTCTTAGCTATGCAGAAGCTTTTTAGTTTGATCAGGTCCCAGTAGTGTATTTTTGATACTGATTCAGTTGCCTAGGGGGAGTCCTCCTCATAAAGTATTCGCCCAGGCCAATTCTTCCAAGAGTTTTCCCTGCACTTTCTTCTAGTATTTTTATAGTTTCATGTCTTAAGTTTAAATCTTTCATCCAGTGTGAGTCTGTCTTCGTTAGTGGTGGAAGTTGTGGGTTCAATTTCAGTCTTGTACAGGTCGCCAGCCAGTTCTCCCAGAACTGTTGAATAGGGAGTCTTTTCCCCACTGAATGTTCTTAATTGGCTTGTCAAAGATCAAATAGCAGTAAGTAGCTGGGTTCATCTCTTGGTTCTCTGTTCCGTTCCAAACATCTATCTCTCTGTTTTTGTGCCAGTACCATGCTGTTTTGATCACTATTGATTTATAGCACAGTCTAAGGTCTGGTAGCGTGATTCCTCCTGCTTTGTTTTTATTTCTAAGTAATGTCTTGGCTATTCAAGGTTTTTTTGATTCCACATAAAACAATATTATTTTTTCAAGATCTTTAAAATATGACAATGGAGCTTTAGTAGGAATTGCATTAAAATTATATATTGCTTATGTAGTATGGACATTTTAACAATGTTGATTCTTCCCAACAATGAGCATGGTATATTTTTCCATTTGTTGACATGTTCAGCCATTTCTTTTCTTAGAGTTTCATAGTTCTCTTTGTAGAGATCTTTCACGTCCTTTGTTAGGTAGACTCCCAAATATTTCATCTTCTTTGGCACTACTATGAAAGGAGTAGAGTCTTTGACTGTTTTTTCGGCTTGGGTATTGTTGGTGTATATAAAGGCTACAGATTTATGAGTGTTGATTTTGTAGCCTGAAACACTGCTGTATTCCCTGATCACTTCTAAAAGTTTTGTGTAGAATCCCTGGTGTTTTCCAGATATACAATCATATCATCTGCAAAGAGTGAAAGTTTAATCTCTTCTGACCCTGTGTGGATACCCTTGATCGCCTTTTCTTCCCTGATTGCAATGGCTAAAACTTCCATTACGATGTTGAAGAACAATGAAGACAATGGGCAACCTTGCCTGGTTCCTGATCTAAGTGGAAATGGTTTCAATTTAACTCCATTCAATACAATATTGGCTGTGGGTTTGCTGTAGATGGTCTCTATCAGTTTAAGAAATGTCCCTTCTATAACAATTTTCTTAAGTGTTCTGATTAAGGGATGCTGGATATTATCAAAGCCTTTTCTGCATCAATTGGGAGAATAATATGGTCTTTATTTTTTAATTTATTTATGTGTTGAATTACATTTATAGATTTACATATATTGAACCAGCCTTGAGATCCTGGGATAAAGCCCACTTGGTCATCAATAATTTATTTGATGTGTTGCTTTTGCTAGGATCTTATTGAATATTTTTGCATCAATATTCATTAGTGATATTGGTCTATAATTTTTTTTTTTGTTGTTGGGTCTTTCCCTGGTTGAGGGATCAAGTTGATGTTTGCTTCATAGAATGTGTTGGGTAGTATTCCTTCTTTTTCTATATTTTGTAAAAGGTGACATAATATAGTTACTAGTTCTTATTTAAAGGTTTGGTAGAATTCTGACATGAAGCCATCTGGTCCAGGGCTTTTAGAGAGGTTTTGGGAGGTTTTGGATAGTTGATGCTATTTCAGAACTTGATATAGGCCTGTTCAACATTTCCATTTCCTTCTGACTAAGTCTTGGAAGGTGTCGTGCTTCCAAGTATTGGTCAATTTCCTTCAGATTTTCATATTTCTGAGAGTAAAGTTTCTTATAATATTCATTAAGGATTTTTTTGAATTTCTGAGGGGTCTGTTGTTATTTTGTCTTTACCATTTCTGATTGATGAGATTAGAGATTGTACTCTTTTTTCCTGGTTTGGTTGGCCAAAGGTTTATCTATTTTCTTGACCTTTTCAAAAAACCAATTTTTTGATTTATTAATTTGTTGTATAATTCTTTTATTTTCAATTTTATTTAATTCTGCTCTAATTTTGGTTATTTCTTTTCTTCTGCTGCGTTTGGGATTGGAATGTTCTTCCTTTTCCAGTTGTTTAAGATGTCCCATTAAGCTGTTAACTTCCTTTGTTTCCGTTCTCTGGAGGAAGGCTTGTAGTGCTATAAATTTCCCTCTAAGGACTGCTTTTGCAGTATGCCAGAGGTTCTGATAATTTGTGTCTTCATTGTCATTTTGTTCCAAAAATTTGGAAATTTCCTTCTTAATCTTGTCAATGACCCATCTGTCCTTCAGCATGAGGTTGTTTAGCTTCCATATTTTTGGTTGAGTATGCAGATTCTGGTTGTTATTGAGTTCAACTTTTATTCCATGATGTTCTGAGAAGATGCAAGGAATAATTTCTATTTTTTAAAATTTGCTGAGGTTAAACTTGTGACCTAAGATGTGATCAACTTTGGAATATGATCCATGGGCTGATGAGAAGAATGTGTTAAATCCAAATGTTGGATAGTTAGGTTTAAATCTAACGTTTCTTTGCTTAGCTTCTTTTTAGAGGATCTGTCCAACACTGCTAAAGAAGTGTTAAAATCTCCGACTACTATGGAGCTGGAGGAAATCACGTTACTCATGTGTGTTACAGTTTCTCTTATAAATTGAGGCGCATTCTGGTTGGGTGCATAAATATTAATAATTGAAATCTCATATTGAGTATTACCCTTAACAAATATGAAATATCCGTCTTTATCCTTCCTTATTTTGGTGGTTTAAAGCCTATTGCGTCTGCGAATAAGATTGCAACACCTGCTTTTTTCTGTATTCCATTTGCCTGGAATATAGATGACCATCCCTTCACCTTGAGTCTAAATTTATCTTTTAAGGTAAGATGAGATTCTTGTATGGAGAATATATCTGGCCTGAGTTTTTGTATCCAGTCAGCTAACCTATGCCTCTCTAGAGGACAGTTTAAACCATTTACATTAATTGAAAATAATGATAATCTTTAGAAAGTCCAGTGGACATTTTTAATCCTTTCATCACTGTGGAAGTTGGAATTTGATAAAAAGTTTCTGGGTGAGTTTAGTTTTGTGGTGCAGGATTACGCTGGTCATTATGGAGGATAGGTCTGAGAATATCCTGGAGAGCTGGTTTAGTTATAGCAAATTTCTTCGCCATGCGGATGTTGTTGAATTATTTAATTTCTCCATCATAAATGAAAGTCAGTTTAGCTGGGTACAGGATCCTGCATTGAAAGTTCTTTTGTTTTAGGAGATTAAAATTCGATGACCATTCTCTTCTAGCTTGAAAAGTTTGATCAGAGAGATCTGTAGTTATTCTAATACTCTTCCCCTTGTAGGTAATGGATTTCTTATGTTTGGCTGCTTTCAGAATTTTCTCCTTCATGTTTACTTTGGTGAAGTTAATTACGATGTGCCTGGGGGGATGTTTTGTTCGTGTTGAGTCATGCTAGGGTTCTGAAACTGTTATCTGAATTTCAGAATCTCTTGGCATGTCTGGAAAGTTCTCTTTCATAATCTCATAAAGAAGAGCCTCTGTGCCTTTTGACGCCACTTCATTGTTTTCTGGTATCCCTATAAGGCGAATATTGGTTTTCTTCTAGTTATCCCAGAGCTGTCTCAGAGAATGATCTGTTTTTGCTTTCCATTTCTTTTCCTCTTTGGAAGTTTGGGAGCATTCGAAAGCTTTGTCTTCCGTGTTAGAAATCCTTTCTTCTGCTTGCTCCATTCTGTTACTGAGGGATTCTACTGTGTTTCTCAGATCTTTGAGGGCTGCAACTTCTTGTCTCAATATGTCAAAGTCTTTGGTCATTTTGTCTTTGAATTGGTTGAATTCTTGGTTGAATTCTTGAGACATGTTTTTGATTACTGCTTGAATTTCTAGTTCCATCTTTTCTCCATTCTGTTGATCTTATTTGCTATCCAGATTCTAAATTCGATTTCTGACATCTCAGCCGTTTGTTTATGGATGGGATCTTGTGCTGTGTCTGCCTAATCGTTCCTTGGGGTAGTTGATCTACTCTGATTGTTCATATTGTCAGAGTTTTTTCATTGATTCTGCCTCATGATTGTTTTTCACTGTTGTCTCTGGCCGTCTTCAGGGTTGCAGAGGTGTCTTTCCAAGATTGGACTCTGTTGGGATCACTCTATTGTTGCTGGATATTTATATGAAGTAACCTTGTGTAGCTCTTCTGGGGCTGCCCCAGCTATGGGTTTTGGCTGTGGGAGCAACTCCGGAGTAGAGCATGGTACACACAAATCCAGCAGGAAGGCTGAGGAAGGTGCACTCAGTTCTGGGACTGCATGGAGCCCGGTGACTTTGGCAAAGAGAGTCCATTGCTCCAGCAGTCTCTGCCTGGGCAGAGGGCTCCGCACAGAGGTAGGGAGGGCACCAGAGGGTGGATGAGACGTTGCATGGCTTCCTGAGACCCTGGCCAGATGGGTGGGTCTGGTGTCAAGTCAAGGATAGGGAGAGGGGAGGGAGGGCAGAGGTTGCCCAGCTCCTGGCAAGGGTGGCGCTGACCGGGAAGGGCTTATGTCACCAGGGGGCATGCCCGCATGGAGGTCGCGCATGCTTGGCAGAGTCTCTGCAGAGGGCAGCTGACCCTCTGGGGGGTTGCGCGTGCTCAGCCTATTCTCTGGTGCCTGGTGGTGTTGCCTGTGTGGCCACCAGGCCCTCTAGAGGGTCATGTGTGCTAGACAGGGTGGCGCGTGCTCGGCAGAGTCTCTGGCGGCAGGTACTGCTGCCTGCCCAGTAGGCCTGGCCCACTGGGGGCTGGCGCGCACTTGGCAGAGTCTCTGGTGGTGCGCAGTGCTGCCTTCCCGGGTGGCCCGGTCTGCTGGGGGCTGGTGTGCGCTCAGCCGAGTCTTTGGTGGCGACTGGCTTGCTCGGGGCAGGTGCACACTCCCCGGAGTCTCTGGCCACTGGTGGTGCTGCCTTCCCGGGCGGTTCGGCCCTCTGGGATCTGGTGCATGCTCTGCGGTGTTCCTGATGGTGGGTGGTGCCACCTTCCCAGGCTGCCAGTCTTGCTGTGGGCTGGCATGTGCTCAGCGAAGTCCCTGGTGGTGGGCAGTGCCGCCTTCCCGGGCAGTCTGGCCGGCTGTGGGCTGGCGTGCACTCGGTGGAGTTTCTGGTAGTGGAGGGTGCCACCTACCTGGGTGGTCCTGCCTGCTTGGTTCTGGTGCGCACTCGGCAGAGTCCCTGGCGGTGGGTGGTGCCGCCTACCCGGGCGGCCTGGCTGGCTATGGGCTGGTGTGCACTCGATGGAGTCTCTGGCAGCGGGCAGTGCTGCCTTTCTGGGCGGCCTGGCCCGCTGGGGGCTGGCGCACATGCAGCGGATTCTCTGGCCGCGGACGGTGCTGCCTACCCTGGTGGTTCTGCCCGCTCTCCATATATCTTCTTTCGTGAGGTGTCTGTTCAGATCTTTTGCCCATTTTTAAATCAGGTTGTTTGTTTTATGGTTTATGAGTACTATGTATATTTTGGATAACACCCCTTTTTCAGATATGTCTTTTGCAAATATTTACCCCTGGTGTGTGGTTTGTCTTTTCACTAACATGTCTTTTGCAGAACAGAAGTTTTAATGTTAACAAAGTCCTATTTATGACTTTCTTTCTGGGGTAGTGCTTTTGTTGTTATAACTACAGGATCATCACTAAACCCAAGTCACTTAGATTCTTTTCTTTTATATTGTTTTTTAATTTTGCGTTTTATATTTAGGTATATTATCCTTTTTCAATTAATTTAATTTTGCACAAGTTTTGTTTTTGATTTTTAAGATTATAAAATATTTGGAACATACAGATCGGTATGGAGACTGAGATAATGACTCATATATAAGTATGGGTGAAAAGTACATTTCATTTCAATGTAAGTACATTACATTTGAAAACTAATGACTTCCTTCTTTCCTCAAGATCATTGACCAAATGGCTTTATCAGATCTTAACATTTTACCAAATTAATCTATGGATCATAAGATCAATGTAGTTGAGACCCCTTTGAATTTCTCCTAATCGCATCCCTAAAGAAGAAATAACAAGTTATATCTTCAAATTTTATTAGTTGATGGTTTTTTAGAGGTTTACTAAATTGGTTCTAAAGAATTATTTTTTATTTTAGAAATTTTTTGTAAGTGGGCATTTTTAGAATGTACACACAATTGAAATTAGATACTCAAGCTAGAAAGACTTAATTTGTGAAAGTATGCTTCTAGTTGGAGAATGTACCTTTTATAGATTTCTTTCTGGGGTTCTTTTGAAGTTGTAGATTTTCTTTACTATAAGCATTAATTTCAAAAGAGCATACCATTTATAAATTTAGTCAAAACATCTGTAAAATTCAAGGTGAGGGTAAAACTGTAGCATCCAGCCTCAGCAAGAGGAAAGTGATTTGATTTTGCTTGGGATGGGGAGAGTTAAACCTAATTATTTATGGTGATGAATGCACCAAGTTTTATCCAGTAAAAGCAGAAGCTGTCAGAATTTTCTGTGGCCTAAATTAATCCATGTAGGATGGTAGTTTTTAGAGAAGGCTACTTCCGTTTTCTGTTGTGTTGATTGTACATGCTGACCTCTCACGGCTGATTTGATTATCATTGCTTATTGTTTATCTTTTGACTGGTATATAATTCAAGTCCAATAGCCATAAAAGGAGCTTGGATTTTTAGTGTTTTGTACATTTGAAGAGTAATGGTCTTCCTCTTCCCTCAAGATCACTTATTATAGATTCTAGCTGTAATGGTACTTCCAATCTATTTTTGTACCAACACCCCCAAACCTATTATATTGTAAAGCATCATTGACTGATTCAGTTGTAATTTAATGAGAACAGACTAATATGCCAAGGGAATTAATTTTGAAGTCCTTGCTTTTCTTGCTCAGCTGTGTTGCATAAAATGCTAAAGTAGATTCTCCCCCTTGTATCCTCCTCAAGGATGAAACATGTTCCAGATTTTCTCTCCCCACTCCTTCTAGTGAGATTGTATTCATAACTGTGCTGTAATAACAAAAGGTTACTGATAAATGGATATTTTCCTACTGAATTTTCTAGAGCCCATTTTTTTTTTTGCATGATGCTATGTTTTAGATGTCGTCTGATTTAACAGGAATTAGTCCATGGCAAAGGTTTTGTAACATGATATCTAAAAGGCTGGATGCAATGGCTCACACCTATAATCTTAGCACTCTTGGAGGCCTAGGCAGGTTGATTGCTTGAGCTCAGGAGTTCAAGACCAGCCTGATCAAAAGCAAGACCCCATCTCTACTAAAAATAGAAAAACTGAAACAAGAGGATTGCTTGAGCCCAGGAGTTTGAGGTTGCTGTGAGCTATGATGCCACAGCACTCTACCCAGGGCAATAGTTTGAGACTCTGTCTCAAAAAAAACCCCAACCAATCAACCAGCCAAACAAACAAAAAACATGCTATCTAACGTGTAAGTGTGTAAATTAAAAATTGACTTGGTGTAGTATGCCAGACTGTATTTTAAATGCTGTTTGGGATTTTATGTTTAGGATCTCTATATACTTGAATGATGTATTCAGATTAATCTCAGGACAATGTTACAGACCTATTAATTTCATCAGAGACTTCACTTTGGACATAGAGTTACTTTACATTATTCATTATAATCTTCAATGATTATTCTGCGGTTTTTAAATAAATATTCACTGAAGGTTTCTTTTCTCAATATCTTTCCTGTCTTCTTTCAAAATAAACTAGATAGATAGTTTTGTTTTTGTTGTTGATGTTGATTTTGAGACAGAGTCTCACTGTGTGGCCCTCAGTAGATTGCTGTGGTGTCACAGCTCACAACAACTGCAAACTCTTGGGCTTAAACGATTCTCTTGCCTCAGCCTCCCAAGTAACTGGGGCTACAGGCACCTGCTACAACACCCGACTGTTTTTTTTTTTTTTTTTTTTGTTTTGTTTTGTTTTTGTTGTTGTTGTTGTAGTTGTGATATTTTTTGGTTTATTAGGCCCAGGCCAAGTTTGAACCTGCTAGCCCCAGTGTATGTGCTGGTGACCCCCACTGGGCTATGGGCGCTGAGCCCAAAGTAAACTATGTTAATTTTGTTTTAGCATACTTAGAATATTTTCTTTTCAAGTAGAGCTTTCATGACTATATTGAGTTGTTCTAGTTGAATTTATTTGGTCTTCTTTTACTCCTCTACCTGTTCTGTTTCTCAAACTTTTGGGGCACAGGCAGAATATAATCATACTTCTTACTGTTGGCATCCTGAGGGCTAAGCACACCTCTTGATTATCTTTTTCCTACTCATCTCTCTATCTTTACTCATTGTGCTTCCTCCTGGTCTAATCTAGTTAATATACATCTTTGGACATTTGTGTATCTTTGAAAAATATGTAGTGTTTCTTGTATATTTGTAATTTTTATAGATAGCTTTGGGTTGTATATCTCATTTTCTTTTTTCTTTCTTTTTTTTGGTGTGAGACAAAGTCTTACTATGTCATCCTGGTATAGTGCTGTGGCATCATAGCTTTGAGCAACCTCAAACTCTTGGGCTTATGTGACTTCTTGTCCTAGCCTCCTGAGTAGCTGGGACAACAAGGGGCCTGCCACAATCCACAGCTAGTTTTTGTATTTTTAGTAGAGACGGGGATCTTGCTCTTGCCTCAGGCTGGTCTGGAATTCCTGAGTTCAAGCAATACAACTGCCTCAGCCTCCCAGAGTGCTAGGATTACAGCGTGAACCACCTTGCCTAGCCTTGTTTCTATCCAGCACTATCTTTAGACAATCTGTCTTTGTTGCTATATTCAATTCTGGTTCATTACTTCTGATTGTTGTGAAATGTTCTGTCATGTGCATATTCTTGTATAGTATGTATCCATCTTGTTTATATACTCTCCTACTGATGGAACTTGGCTGTATTCAAGTTTATGTACTATTACAATGCTGTATTATTCAAGAATGTGATTGGTGGGTTGCTGAGCGTGCTTTATTAAGTTTACTAAATTATGCCACATTGCTCTGTAAAATAACTAGATAGTTTATAGTCTTTTGAGCAGTGCATGAGGATATAAACTATTTTTCATGTAAGCACCTGAACAAATAAATTCAACTGAAGAGTTACTTTTATGGACACGATTAGCAAACCACCAAATTATTTGTTTATGAATAATATAAAATCAAAATAGGTTATTATCAACTCTTCATTTAGAAAGGATTCACAAATGTAAAAGCTGCCTTGGTTCCTAGTAAAGGTCCCTATAAATAGAGCATTATTTTGGTCAGATGAAGGTGAGCCCTTGCTGCCAAATATTAATAACTCTGCCCCCCAGCCATGTGGACGGTTTAGCTGTGGATGCTATGAATGAATAGTTAATTTTTTTGTGCCAATCATGATTCTTGGACTGCAAACGTGAATGAGGCAGAGGCTGACTCTCTGCCCCTGAGGCTGTATAAGTGTAGGACACATGAGTTAGAACTTGTGCTCATCTGTCACTTGGGGAGACCTCTTTGCTTTATTTCTGAGAAGCTGGGACTCATTGCAGTCTTCTTTGGCAGTCTTCTTCATGTTATTGTTATTCTTCCCATCTTGCTTTCTAAAATTAAAATACACAGGTACCTTAGCCTATTAACTATATCCATTCAGGATCTTACCAGTCCATCACTATATCTCACTTAGAAAAAGATTTCCCAGGAAGAGATGTTCTTGGTATGATGTTTGTTTCCTGAAATGTGATGGTGGCTGGGGTGGGAGAGATGACATATTGATGAGTCCCTTTGAATAGAAGAAATGAAAATTGGAAAGTATTACCTAAAAGCATGGATTAAAATAGTAAGAGACAACATGACCTATGGCAGTAAGAATGCAGATAATAGTGTTAGGCAAAATAACAGAAAACAATTTTCCATCTTTACCTATCTAAATTCCCACTAAAAAAGGCTATTATATAAACAAATGAAGGGGAAAATCCCTGCCTGTGTGTTAGAAAGTGGAGCTTAGTGCCACTCATGCCAGAAAACCCAGAATAATTTTTGTTAGGCAATTACTGATGGGACTGAAGTGAAAGATGTAATTGCGGGAACTGCTTAGGAAAACCTTTCTGAGAACCCTTAACATGGGAAGGACAAAAAATCGTAATGCATGTTTATGCACAGCACTTAAATTTCTCTTCCCTCTCAGACCATGTGCATTTGGACTTTGTGAACAGTGCTCATCAATCTGGAGTTCACTCAGTACCTCTGTAGAAGGAAACTGTCATAGAAGGTAGCCTATTCACCAAGTTCCCATCAATAGGGGCTGAGTTGAATCCCAACACTATCACTAAGTAGCTACATGAATAGTTGTCAGAGCCTTAGTTTCCACCCCTTCTTCAAATCCTGTTCAGGTTGCTGGATCTCTTAACTAGCAGTCAGTTTAGGTTTTTGTTCTCAAAAATATTTAGTCATTAAAGCTGGGTAACTGTAATGACAAGGGAGCAATCTGACAGGATTCTAAAGACAAAAAATACAGTTACCAAATTAAAATCTACCGTGGATGTGGTGAATAGCAAATTAGACACTGCAGATAGACAAACTTATAAAAACTTTTCCAAATGATAAGTCAAGAGATGGAGGGATGAAAATGATGAGAAAATAAGATCAGAAGAAGATAAGCCAAGAGATAAAATGTACCAATAGCAGGAATATCAGAAAAAGATGAAGCACATGAATTGTTCAAAAAAATAGAAAAGAGAAGAAAACATTGCTGATCCAATATTAATACAGACAGAAATATGAAAACATTTCCTGCTGGGCTTTTCAAAATTACAGGCATTTCTGCTAGAGATAACATGAACGGAACTGAATTGATGAAGATATACAGAACCAACACATAAATTACCTTCCCATGAGAAAGCAGACTGCCCGAGTTATGAGTGGAAGAGATGCTGAGTAAATCCCACTAAATATCCACTTTTGAGAAACAAGCATAAGCAGGTACAAGTAGAAAGTCAGCAAAATCGGAGAACTTCTCCTTGGAACAAAGGATGCCAGGACCAGAAAGATTGCATGGTGAGACATAGTCATTACAAAAGAGAAGACAGAATTACCATTATTCACAGGTTATCTGTGGCTCAGTGGGTAAGGATGCTGGCCCCACATACCGAGGGGGGCAGGTTTGAACCTGGCCCCAGCCAGCTAAAACAGCGGTGACATCTACAACAAAAAGTAGCCAGGCGTTGTGGCAGGCGCCTATAGTCCCTGCTACTTGGGAGCCTGAGGCAAGACGATCACTTAAGCCCACGAGTTTCAGGTTGCTGTGAGCAGTGACACCACGGCGTTCTACACAGGGTGACAGCCTGAGATTCTGTCTCAAAAAAAGAAAAAATCTAAGAAAATCTTAATCCTTAAAAGCCTATTGGATCTAATGTTAAGTTATATAGTTATTATGATCTAAATATACTGAAATCAGTATTTTTTCAGTATTCAAGCAATATCTAGTTAGAAGGGATAATAGTAAAAATTCCTATAATATTTAGAAAGCCACAACAAAATAAGGCAGAAATTATTTTTTTAAAATTTAGTTTTACAGCATAATGCAAAGAGACTTGAACAAATAGATCAAACATATTTCTGATAAAAAAAAAACTATTTTATGGCTTTTCCCCAAATCTATGAATTTGATGCAGTTCAAATAAACATCCTAATGAACTTTTTGATTCAGAGGTGAGGTAGAATAGGGGAATTTAATGAATTTGTCTGAAATTAATCTAGAATAAGTTTAAAAGAAAATTTATGGAAGAGTAGATTTATGAAGTTGGAATTGTACTACCAAATATTATTAAATTTTTATAAGCTTGCAATAATTAAAACCATATGATAATGACTAAGAATAGAATAAGCTAGAGTCTTGAAAAAAAGACATATTAGTGTTTGATAGTGATATCATTTCAATTCATTGGGAAAAATAATGAATTAGTCAATCACCAGTGCTAGGAAAATTGGTTTAAAAATTGCAAGAATATAAAACTAGAGTTTTTTTATTTTGTAAGCTAATATTTCAGATGGATAAAATAACTGAAATATTTTTAAAATGGAATTAAATATTTGAGGAAATGTATTACAAATATATGGTATAATCGTGTAGTGGAGAAACACTTTCTTATTTTTAACATTTAAGAAAAACTTTCTTCTTACATAGGCATACGTAATTATTATAGAAAAGAAATATATAATCAAACAACAGCAACAACTATATCCTGAGTTCTATCCAGTCAGATATCACCATTGATTGCATGTCGGTTTTATAGAGGAGAGCTCTTTTAAATGTAAAATTAAATAAAACATGTATAAAAAGTTATTTGGGGGTGGTGCCTGTGGCTCAAAGGAGTAGGGCGCCAGGCCCCATATACCAGAGGTGGTGGGTTCAAACCCAGCCTGCGGTCAAAAACTGCAAAAAAAGTTATTTGGGCGGATAAAAACATGTCAAATACTCTAAAAAGTATTAAAAGGCACATATCCAATGAGAAAGAATATTTATGCCACATGGTAAAAATTTAATACCTTTTATACATGAAGCGTTCTTCTAAATCAGTACGAAAATGATACCCTAATAGGAAAATGGGCAGTTATGAATAGGGAAACAACCAATAAATGTGGGAAAACATTGCCAATATCATGAGTAAATAAAGAAACTGAAAATAAAACAAAAATGAGGTACCTTAAAAAAAAAGCCATCTCTTTCAAAATCTACCAGATTGGTAAAGCTATTTTAAAATGCTAATGCCAGTGTGAGAGTGGTTGGAAATATTCACTCTCAGTAACTAATAAAATTTATATTTCTCTCTAACTTTGCTATTTAAAAAAAAATGGAAGAAACCAAATGAGACGAAAAAAGTGGTAGAATTGCTGAAGCTGTTCTCTAGAGTAGTTTAGAAAATGTATTAAATACATTTGGGATCTAAATACTGTTGATTCGGCTCGGCGCCTGTGGCTCAACGGGCTAAGGCGCCAGCCACATACACCTGAGCTGGCGGGTTCAAATCCAGCCCGGCCCGCCAAACAACAATGATGGCTGCAACCAAAAAATGGCCGGGCGTTGTGGCGGGTGCCTGTAGTCCCAGCTACTTGGGAGGCAGAGGCAAGAGACTCGCTTGAGCCCAGGAATTGGAGGTTGCTGTGAGCTGTGATGCCATGGCACTCTACCCAGGGTGACAGCTTGAGGCTCTGTCTCAAAATAAATAAATAAATAAAATAAAATAAAATAAAATAAACAAATGGGATTTAATTAAACTGAAAAGCATCTGTACAGCCAAGGAGACACTAACCAAAGCAAATAAACAACTTACCCAATGGGAAAGGATATTTGCATATTTTGAATCAGACAAAAGTTTAATAACCAGCATCTATACAGAGCTTCAATTAATCCACCTGAAAAAAGCCAACAATCCCATACATCAGTGGGGAAGAGAGATGAAGAGAATCTTCTGTAAGGTGACAGACGAATGGCCAGTCAACACATGAAAAAATACTCATCATCCCTAATTATTAGAGAAATGCAGATTAAAACCATCCTGAGATATCATCTAACTCCAGCGAGAATGGCTTATATCACAAAATCTCAAAACTGCTGATGTCGGCGTGGATGTGGAGAGAGAGGAACACTTTTACGCTGCTGGTGGGACTGTAAACTAATACAACGTTTTTGGAAGG
>CAUYRH010001721.1:0-17382 GCA_963574655.1 Perodicticus potto
AAACCAACAATCTCCTAGGCCCTGTGAAGGGAGGTCCAACTCCACCCTCAGAGTTCTCTCAGTCACACCACATCCACACACTCTCACACACCTCTCAACAGACCTGCCAGCAATCTAATGCCCAAGGAGTTGATCAGGCTCCTTCTTCCACTACAACTGTAGTGGGACCCTAAGATCTATCATACCTAGTCTTAGACGTCTGCCCATGTAGGTACCTGTTCTTGCATGCCAGTTCCTCCTAGTGTTTGACTCCTTGAAGACCCGCTGACGGGGTCCTTTCTCAGTCCAGCCGAGGCATCCACACAGGGAGGCCAAACTGCCTCCCTGGTGCGCTCAGTGGTTCACATCGCCCAGGCCAATCAGGGGCCCCCGCTTGGGTGTCCAGAGGATTGGTGGCAACTACCAGGTGCATGTTCTCTCCAAGGGTGATCTCACTTCCCAGTCAGGGAACCAAAAAGTGTTGCAGGAAGACAAGGTCCAACAGAGAGAAAGAGCACCCAAACACCACGTTTATAAGAGGAAGGGCTTTATTAACCAGCTGGGAGCTTATGGTGTAGAAGAATTCCAAATGGCCATGCTCCCTGTCTAGCTTGATCTTTCCCTTTTTATTGACAGTCAAAAAGTTCCACCCCACAGGTACCCTTCTCATTGGCCAGTTTGAAGCAAGTGGGAGATGCTGGTCCAGCCCCCACAGAACTACAGGATTTCACAGAACTTGGAAATTTCCAAGTTCCAGGAAGTTACAAATTCCTAAGGGCTGAGTCACCATGGAGAGGACCCTGCAAGTGTATCCTTGTGCTCTCCTTGACAAAACCTGTTCTCCCAGAACTCACCCTTCTTGGGTGTCCTCTCTCGCTTCCTGAAGAAAGAGAAACAACAATCTCATAATTGAAGAAAATAGGATAAAATTCAACACCAATTCATAATTTGCAAACAAGCAATAAGAAAAAAACGCCCATAACCCCTAACCCCCATAACTCCTACTGTATTAGGAACACAAAGGATGTGTCTTAATCCCAAAAAGTATTTACAGAATCCTAAAGCAAACAACATTCTTTATGGTGCAATGTTGAAAGCAAGAAGGAGTCAAGAAGCCCAAGTGTTACCTATTCTATTACACTTTACATTGGAGACACTGCCCAATGCAGTATTATCAAGCAAGGAAATAAAAGGAAGAATTTACTGGAAAGAAAGAAATAAAACAGCATTTTTTCAGATGATATTATTGTGTAAGTAGAAAATTCAGATAAATTAATAATTGAGTTTAATAGTGGCAGAATGCAAGGTTAATACACCAAAAAAACCTTTTTGTTTGTGCATCCCAGTCATAAGCCATTTGAAAATAAAATTTTTTAAATTTATGTCAAAAGTGTAACATACCTAGAGATAAATATAATGAAGGATTTTTTTTGGAGGGGGGGCAGCACCTTTGCTTCAAGGAGTAGGGCACCAACCCCACATACCAGAGGTGGCAGGTTCAAACCCAGCTCTGGCCAAAAACTGCAAGCAAAAAAAAAAAAAAATGAAGGTTTTGAAAGTCTTCTACTTATAAATTTCTAGAACAGCCGTGAGAAAAATAAAACAAATAAGTGGAGGGATAAAGTGTATTCATTGCTGGAAAAAGATTGAATAACGGAAAGTATTGCCACACTCTCTGGTGATTTGCTGTGATGCAATCAAACCTGTAACAGTTCTGTGATGGAAATGACACCTTCTTATAGGGTGAGGCTTCCCTTCTTATAGGGAAGGCTCACTCTACCTGGTATAAGGTGTTGCTTGTTGTCTCTGTTTCCCTGGATCTTAGCAAAATATCTGGCTCATGGCTATTTCTCAGTAAATGCTTATTATGGAGTGGTTAATCCCAGGTCAGAGTGAATAGAGGCCTCAGTTAGTGATACAGGTAAGTCTTTTGGAGTTTTGTGAAAAAGGAAAAATGTTCTCAGGATTATAGTAGATAAATAAAGAAAGGTACAGCAAAATAAATGGCTTTGTTAACTGTAAAGATGAAAAATCATTTCCTTTATAGCATTTTTTAATTTGCTGACTATAGCAACCAAGTGGGACAATCTGGTCACGCTTGTCCAGTGCCCTCCTTTGAGAGGCCCTGTGAACATGAGAAACTGGACCTAGACTGACTAGTTGGCATCTCCCAGATATGGATCAGTGTGTGAAGTACCCAGATCTTCAGTACACCAGCATGGAGAGAAGCCGCTGCCTCCCGAAGGCCATCACCTTTCTGGTTTACAAAGACCCCTTGGGGATAGCTTTGGTCCACACAGACCTGTGTTTGTCTGTGCTCACACTTGCTGTCCTCAGGGTCTTTGTGAAGCACCGAGACACTCCCATTGTCAAGGCCAATAACCGGGCTCTCAGCTACGTCCTGCTCATCTCCCTCACCTGCTGCTTTCTCTGCTCCTTGCTCTTCATCGGCTGACCCAACACAGCCAGCTGCATTCTCCAGAACACCACATTTGGAGTGGGGTTCACTGTGGCCATTTCCACTGTCTTGGCCAAAACCATCAGTGTGGTCCTGGCCTTCCAGATCACTGCTCCAGGGAGAAGGATGAGGCATGTGCTGGTGTCTGGGGCTCCTAATTCTGTCATTCCCATCTGTTCCCTGGTCCAGCTCACCATCTGTGGCACCTGGTGGGAACCTCTCCTCCCCTTGTTGACACAGACACACACTCAGAACACAGCCACATATCATTGTATGCAGTAAGGGCTTGGCCACTGCCTTCCACTGCGTCCTGGGATATCTCGGCTGCTTGGCCCTGGGGAGCTTCTCCATGGATTTTCTGGCCAGGAACCTGCCTGACACATCAACGAAGCCAAGTTCCTGATGTTCAGCATGCTGGTCTTCTGCAGGGTCTGGCTCACATTCCTCCCCATCTACCACAGCACCAAGGGGAAGGTCATGGTGGCCGTGGAAGTCTTCTCCATCCTGGCCTCGGGTGTGGGGCTCCTGGGCTGCATCTTTGCCCCCAAGTGCTACATCATCTTGTTAAGACCAGATAGAAACACTCTTTATGGGTTGAGGGATAAATCACATTCCCATTCTGGGAGCAATAAACCATCTTAAGTTTTAAGCTACATGTTTTCTAAAATAAACAACATCTAAAGACAACATCATAGCATTCTTGAGGTCAAATGAGAGAACACAGCATGTGACTTTCTCCAGTGAATGTGCAAATCTCATCCCTTTCTATGGTAGTGTGAGGTGCAAAACATACCTCAGTCATCCAACTTTTGTACCTTGAATTTTATGTTGGGTTTTATTTTTAGTTCTTCTCATTACATTTACTAATTAATCTTGCTAATTTTGCTCAATTGTGTTTGCATAGTCGTAACCACTTCTATGTTGTTCTACACTTTGTTTGTTCACTTTTTTTCCTTATTTTTCTGATAGACACCCATCAAGATTATTTCTTTTAATCGATCCATGATTATCTAATGATCCAAGACATTTATGGAACATTTCTTCAATTCTACCCATTAGAAATGTCTTCTTTTTTTCAGTACATGTGTATTTTATATAAACTTTATTTTTGGATGCTGAAATTTGCATTTCATATAACTGCCGGTGTTATGAAATCTTCTTTTGACTTTTGCTGTTTTTGTTATATATATTTAAGGCCCGTGACATATGTTTTCATACACTTGTCTTGATGTGCATATTCCAAGTGAAGTGATTACTACAGTGATCTTTCTAATAGACTAAATTCCTCCACATGGATCTCTCTGTTCCTCAATTCCCTAATACATTTTATCAATTCTTCTTCTTGAAGAAATACCACATTTTTAATATGCTGAATGTGTATGTTTTCTTAGCTGGTACCGTATTTCTCTTCTTGCTTTTTTTTAATTCCAGGTACTGTGAGTGTATGAACAACTGAGTCACAATATTTGTGTTGTTAAGAAGAGTCCCTCTTGTAGTTGTGTCCCACACCCAAAAGGTGTGTGATATGCCCCTACATGGTATCCATTAAGTTGGAGACCCCCAAACCCCAACCTTTCCCCTTTCTCCCTTTCTTTGCTCCCCCTCCCCGCAACTTGAATTGAAATGAGTTTTCCTCCTATGTGAATATGAATTAGATCTTCTACTGGTTTCATATTAGTATTGAGTACATTGGATATTTGCTTCTCCATTCTTGTGATACTTTACTAAGAAGAACGTGCTTCAATTCCATCCAGGTTAATACAAAAAGTGTAAAGTCTCCATTTTTTTAATAGCTGAATAATATTCCATGATACACATATACCACAGTTTGTTAATCCATTCCTGAACTGATGGACATTTAGGTTGTTTCCTTGTCTTGGTGATTATAAATTGATTCCACATCTTGGCGATTGTAAATTGAGCTGCAATGAATGAAAACAGAAGTAATCACAGGAAAGCTCAAATTGACAATTAGTGCAACAAATGTTTTTACGATAAAATGATTTTTTTTTCTTCTTGGTGTATTTGGCAATATTCTTAAATCTCATAGATTTTCTCTATCATGTAGCCTTTAGAATTTTAGCATTATCTCTTTAAATACTCTTAAGTTTTATCTATTGAATTTATAGATTAATTTGGAGAACTGATAGATGTGCTATCATGAGTTTTCCCATCCAGAAATCTGATCTATCTCCCACTTTTAAATTTTTCATCACCCATTAATGTGATAACGTCTCATTTGACAAATACTATCTACATGCATGTAGAATATATGTCATGTACCATACATATATGACATATTGAAAAATAAGTTTTCTTGTCATATATATATGTCCCTGGATATTTTGTAGAAGTTGTTGCCACAGTGAAGGAAAATTGTTTTTTCTGCCATGTTTTTCAAACAAGTTATTCATGCTGTATTGCATATATTGTTTCCTGTGTGAAACTTGTCCCAGTTTGCTGGTTCCTATATTAGTATCTGTGGATTCTCATAGATTCTCAGGCACGTGATGAAGGAATGGCAGTTTTGTTTTTTCTCATCCACTCTTCATCCCTCCAGCTTTCTTCTTCCATTTATATCAATCAATGCGGTGGCTGATTGTCTTGTTAACTGAGAGCTTTCCTGCAATTACTTCTGTTTTCGGTGGGAAAGTCACTAATATTTTCATCATTAAATATGGTACATGTGGTACATTTTTTACTCATACCCTACATCAAATTAATAATATTTTCTTTCATTTCTAAATTGCTAAGAATTGTGTCAAGAGGTGGTCAAAGTACTTACTGGCCTCTATTGAAGCGATGAATTTTCCCTTTAAGTGTTCCTTTTATAAATTTTCAATAATCAATAATGTTGATTATTTATCAACATACATAAAACCTTAACTGGTCCTGCTGTGTTGCTCTTTAATGACGCTGTTGGGAGAACATTTGCATTTAGAAATTTTTCATCTATTTGAAATAAATTGGCCTATACTTTTCTTTCTTTCAAGTAGTGCCATCCTTGTTGGTTTTTTGGCACACATATGCAAAATAAAATTAAGAATTTTTTAAATGAGAGGATGGAAAGAAGCCAGGGATACATGTGCTTCCTGATGAATAAGCCTGTTCTGCAGCAGAAGAGTTTGCTGCTTATCAGAAGGAACCCATGGAAGGAGCTCTGTGTGGACAGGGCTCACACTGGGTACCTGGACCCAGTGCAGTCCTCAAAGGAACAGCACATATAATATGTCAGGTAGCATCCTTTAGAATGCCAGCCATTGCACCAGCAGTCCCAGCTCCTCAGGTGGCCAAGTAGAAGGACTGCTTGAGACCAGGAGTTCAAGACCAGACAGAACAACATGGTTCCCATCTCTATTTAAAAAAAAAAAAGTATACAAATTAGCCGGGCATGCTGTGGCACACCTGTAATTCCAGCTCCTCAGGAGGCCCGTGGGGGAGGGTCACTTGAGAGTCAGGGTTTGCAGTAAATAGCTTTGCTGCCACTCACTCCAACTGTGAGACAGAGCAAGACCCTGTCTGAAGGTAGCAAGAACAATACCAGCAACTGTTTGGGTGTATTCCAAGAGCAGCCTGAGCAGCAGCTACACACCCAGATTCCCCGTCACAGGGATGGTTTGGTCTCATGCCCGCCTTCTGAGCAGTGGGCAGTGGGTGGACTATAGCTGCATCACTCCACCCAGCCAGTGATGCCTCATTACACAGTTTAATAGATAGTAATGGAAAGACTCTATGCTTGACCCAAGATTAATCCCCTGCTGTCTTGTCTATATTCTCCTCTGCCACTCATCATGAAAGACTTCTTGATAGAATTTTCTTATTTATTCATTTATTTTTACTTTCTATTTCATTTTATTCACTAATTAACTTTTTGTTCTTTTTTGAGACCAGGTCTGGTTCTGCCACTAAGGCTGGAGTGTGGTGGCATGATCAAAGCTCACAGCAACCTCAAACTTTCAGGCTCAAAGAATCCTCCTGCCTCAGCCTCCCAAGCAGCTTGGGACTACAGGTGCGTGCTGTCTCAGTTTAATTTAAAAATTTAAAAATTTTTGTAGCAATGTTTTCTTCCTATGTTGCCCAGGCTGTTTAGAGACTCTTGGACTCAAGCAATCCTCACACTTCAGCCTCACAAAGTGCTGGGCTACAATTCAGTCCTAACAAGAAGGAAATACTATCTGTTGTAGGATGAGCCAGGAGGATATTAAGTGAAGTGGAATACTCCAGCTACAGAAAGACAAGTCCATGTGATCTTACTCATATCTAGAATCTCAAAAAGGTCCAAATCACATGTAGAATGAGGTGATAGATTTTTAGAGCTCACACACTTCCAGGAAAAGAATAAAAATTGCTAAGTTATAGATGCATGATTTTCTCTACACGTATTCTGAGTCAGAGAAAAGAACAGAAACAAATGGCCAGAGAGATTCCTCGGAATTTTTAATGTTCTATTTTTTTTAAGCAGTATGATGTGAAAAGTGAGCTAAGTATAATATTTTTACTAAATTTTTGTTTTGTAGTGTTTCAAAAGTGACTAAAGCAGAAAAAACCAGTTCCCAGGTATCTCTCACCTGGCTACCAAAAGTTTCACCTCATGAACACTGTGATTCCGTTCAGTGAAATTAACCTAAAACAGATTCCTGAAAGCACATCATTTCATCTGTAAAATATTTTGGTATTTCCCAAAGACCTGAGCTGAGTGGGACATGAACACAACACCAGGATGACTCACAAACTTGAAAAAATATGTTCTTGGTGTAATCAAGTCTCTGGTCAGTATTCAAATTCTCCCATCTGTGTCCGTTTGATTCTTGGTTTTATATTACATTTGATTCAAGATCCATATAAAACCCAAATGTACAACTGGTTGACATATTTCTGAAGACAATTTTAGATCTCTGCAGCCCACTTATTCGGGCACTGGAAACAGGGGGAGAGGGATGCATGTGCGTGTAAATTATTTCTCAAAGGAATGGGGTAGTCTGTCCCACCGAGTTTACCACAGTTTGGATTTTCAGAATTGCACATGGTGTCACCTAACATAGCCAGCTGACATCCATTGATCAAGGGGATTTGAGGTTGGAACAAAAGGACTGAACCTTCTGTTGTACCTTTTTTAAATTTCTAATCTGTGACGCCTGCACAGACTAAGTTATTATTGGTTCCAAATAGTGATAATTGAACTATATTATCCTGTTTTTAGTTATTGCCTTATACTTATAGTATTCTTTATACCTCCAGACTTCCAGAGGAAACCCCTATATTTTAACAGGAATTTAAGAAAAAAGTTACAATGTTGTGAAATACAAACAACACAAAAAACTCAAGTGGGAGAAAATTGGCTGCACGTTCTAGCCCCAGGTCCAAATTGGCAAAATTGCCAGCATCTGGCTGCCTCCCCAAAGATCAAGCCAGGAAGATTTGTAAAGGAAAAATAGCATGAGAATTAATAAGGAAAACGTGAGTAGAAACTGCTGCAATGAAGGCTGCTGAGATTGCTTATTGTTTGTTTGTTGGTTGGTTTGGAGGGGGGCGTTGCTGTTGTCTTTGAGACAGGATCTCTCCCTGTCACCCAAGCTGGACTGCGGTGCCGTAAACAAAGCCCTGTGACCCTGGACTCCTGCCTCAAGCTTACTCCTGCCTCAGGTTCCGAATCAGCAGGGGCTGCTGGCGCCTGCCAACATGCTAGATAATGTCAGACTTTTTTTTCAGAGAAAGGTCTCACTGTGTTGCACAAGTTGGTATCAAACTCCTGGCATCAAGAACTTTTCCTAACTCACCTCCCAAAGTGCCGGGATTATAAGCGAGAGCCACTGAGCCCCACCTGCTACCTTTTGTTTTGGACTGTGTATATTGAAGGTGGACAACATGATATTACGATAGACTTAGTGAAATGATTAGCACAATCAAGTAAATCAACATAGCCAGCTCCTCCCTTTATTGTTTTCACGTGTGTGTGTGTGTGTGTGTGTGTGTGTGTGTGTAACAAGCAGCTGAAATCTATTCCCTTGACAATTCCGAATACACAATATGATATTACTGAGATTTTTTTTTTCTTTTTTTAGAACATGGGAGTTTCTTGCAGGCAGGCCAGGAACCAGAACATCTACCTCAGTCTTTTTTCCCCAAATTATTATTGAAATATAACTTATACAGAAAAGAGTGCAATACTTAGATACATATATCTCTAAGAACTTTCACAAACCAGAGACATCGATCTCATCAGAGGTGTCCTTTATCTGCCACCCTGTCCTGCATCCCTTAAGGGCATCCTGTCTTTTTACAGCACCACAGATTAGTTTCCCCAAGTGTGTGTGTGAGTGTGTGTGCTTAAGGTGTGCACTGTCTTGGGTATGGATTCACATTATGTCCCTGAGATTATTCCTTACAATGGTGTCAGTCGTTGCTGGTGAATTTCTATTGCTGTGTGAATTTCCACAGGGTGCAGAGAGCACAGGAATTATTCATTCTACTGCTGGACATTTGGTTGGTTTCAGGTTGAGAGCTGTCATGACTCCAGGCTCTATGGCGACTTGAACACGGCTGTGGTGGCGTGTGCTCATCACACAGGGAGTGTTTGTGTGCAAGGAACAGGCTTGACTGCCCTCCTGTGAGGGTGGGGACTCCTGGCTCAGATTGAGAAAGAATCCTTGACACAAAGATTTGAATACTTTTAAAGAAAGAAAGTTAATTGCTCTTCTGAGGGAAGGGCAAGATGTGAAAGTTAGGGAAAAGGTGAAGTGTCAGCAGAGGTGGGAGAAGGGCTGGGGGGTTAGGGGTAAAGAGAAATGGGAAAGGAAGAATAGTCATTGCTGTCAGCTGATAGCAGAAGGCAGCAGTGAAACATTTGTGTCTGGCTTTCCTTTTAATTTTTCTGTAATCTGTGAGGCTGGCATGTTGGTCTCCTTGAAATCTAGCCTGTGAGATGTAGAAAGGAGCTCACTATTGTCTTCCTGGGAACTCCTCAAGTGCTGTTAAAAATAAACTTTAGAAATAATGAGTTAGACCACAGGTGGCTAGTGAAACACAGGGGCTGTCATCTTTCTCTTCAAAGTTTTCTGATAGTTTATTTTTCTTCTGTTCAGCAGTTGATTGTCTCTAATAAACGCTGTCAATAACATCCCCAAAGGATACCCCTGTGTAAATTCCCATGGCCTTCTGTTGACAATCTGACTGTTCCACAGCCGTGTAGGCACTTAGTATTTCTTTTTTTTTTGTTTAGTTAAACTGCTGTGTGTAGTAAGATCTCATTGCAATCTTTTAAAAGAGGTTAAAATTTGTGCACATTTACATTTGTTTATCCTCTTTGTGTAGTCCTATTCAAGTTTTTCACCCATTTTCTAAGTAGGTTTTTTATTAGTTTAGACTTGATGTACTTTACAGAATGGAAGTAATTCAAATATCTTCTCCCACTCTGGTTTTTCCACCCCCCCTCTCTCATACTGGTGGCTTTAATGAACAGCATCTGTTAACATATAAAAGCATGGCCCAGGTTATAATTTTCTCCTTTTCTTTGTGAGTTTCATTGTAGCAAAAGGAAGACATCACCTCATTGATTATGAAGCTGCTCTTCTACATATTTTTATATTTTTTAAAACTCTGCTGCCCAAGCTAGATAGCTATAGCATCAGTCTAGCTCACAGCAACCTCAAACTCCTGGATTCAAGCAATCCTGCCTCAGCCTCCTGAGTAGCTGGGACTACAGGAGCCTTCCACAACACCTGGCTAATATTTTCTGTTCTTAGTAGAGACAGGTTCACACTCTTGCCCAGGCTGATCTTAAAGTCCTGAGCTCAAGGGATCCTCTCTCCTCAACCTCCCAGAGTGCTAGAATTACAGGCATGAGCCACCTGGCCCAGTCACTTTTTTAATTGAAGCTATTGTACTTTATATTGAGCATTGCAATTAAGAATGTAATAAATTGAGGAGAAATCGAGCCATTATTAAAGTGGAAGACAGTTAATGAGCAAATATCCTGAGCAAAACACAGGATCAACAACACTGAAACATTCAGAAGAGAGTTAAAGATAAGTGGGACGTGATTAAAAGACAAATAGAATGAATGTGATATCAGAAGTGAAAAATAAATGTGCACATTCCAATGTCTGATGAAAGACATCAACCCACAGATGCAATTAACAACACACCATCTACTCAAAGTGAATATGCAGGAAGCAATAATTAGCTATACCACCTTGCTCTACAAACCAAAGACAATGAGAAAGATTTTAGAGAATACGGAAGCCAAGAAAGACTCATGACTAATGTCTCAACATCAATAAAATGAGATAGACATCAATGGAGTGCCAATTTTAAAGTGCTGATAGACATCTGTCAAACAAGAAATTAAGACCCATGCCTATGGCTCAGTGGGTAGGGCGCCAACCCCATATACCAAGGGTGGCAGGTTTGAACCCAGCCCTGGCCAAAAGGCAACAACAACAAAAAAAAATGGCCAGGCATTGTGACAGGTGCCTGTAGTCCCAGTTATTCAGGAGGCTGAGGCAAGAGAATCGCCTAAGCCCAAGAGTTGGAGGTTGCTGTGAGCTATGTCACACCATGGCACTCTACTGAGGGCAATAGAGTGAGACTGTCTCTAGAAAAAAAAAAAATGAAAGAAAGAAATTCAGACCCAGGAACAATTATTGCCCCCCCAATAAAAAATGCCTTCAGAAAGCTGTAAATGAAAACCTTTTATTGTTAGCAGCATTGAATTACAAAAAAATATGACAGTGATGTCTGAGGTCCAAAGGAAAATAATCCCAGATTGAAAACTAAAAATGCAGGAAGGAATGAAGAGGAACATAAATAATAAAATATAGACATTCATGAAGATTGTTTTTATGAAGCAATCCTAGAAATGTCTCACAGAGAATAAAACACATGCAGAATTGACAACATGAACACAAAAGTCAAGAAGGGTAAAAATAGAAAGAAAAGGGTTCTAAGATATTAGCATTTGGAGGAAGGAATTAAAGTAATTATTTGTTTCAGATGATATAAGACATTTACAATTTAATCATAATAGTAATGGATTTGTAGGTGATGGTAACTGACAAGGTTATAGAGAGGCCTGGGTGGTGGCTCACACCTATAATCCCAGGACTCTGGGAGGCCAAGGTGGGTGGACTGCTTGAGCTCAGGAGTTTGAGATCAGCCTGAGCAAGAGCAAGACTCCATTTCTAAAAATAGCCAGGCACTGTGGTGGGTGCCTGTAGTCCAAGCTATTTGGGAGGCTGAGGCAAGAGAATCACTTGAGCCCAAGAGTTTGAGGTTGCTATGAGCTGTGATGCCACAGCACTCTACCCAAGGTGACAAAGTGAGACTCTGTCCCCCAAAAAAAAGTTTATAGAAAAAGCAATAAAATAATACAATATATAAATCAAAGTTAGTAAAGGACAAATAGAAAATTGATTAGTTAAGTCAAACCCAAGGAAAAGAGTAAGGCAATTGAAGTAACCCCAAAATTACTGGTAATTACATGAAATGTAAATGGACAAAATTTTAATCTCTTTTGAACAGCTGTGTGATGTATTCTGTGAAATTGTGAATAAATGCTTTGAGCATTCTTTTACTGATAAACATTTAAGCAGTCCTTAATATTTTTTATTAAAATAAATACTATGTGAAAATTTCCATACATAGAAACTTCCATTCCCATTTGCATAGGATGTGTTGAAAGATGCTGAAACAGTAGGAGGAAAAGGAAACAAAATGTTAACTGAATCCTGGGACTTCAGACAGCTAATGGAGTCGAGGACAGAGAGCTGGAAATACCATCCCCTCATACATAAGCATATTAAACTTTGTCTTCTCTTTCAACACTATTTGACAATGTCTGTAATCCCATATTGTTTCTATATAAAGATTTAAGAATCTTTTAAACTTTGTGGATAGAGGACAGGATGTCTCCAGAGTATTTCCCACTGAATGGATTATCCACTCCTTTCCTCTATAAAAGATGAGTCAGATGAGGAAGTTCACCACACATTCGAGCAACCTTTAGGCCATCTGCATCTCAGGAGTGGAGTTGATAGGACACACTCAACTGCCATGGAGGAACCTGTGTCCACTTCCTCTGCAAGCAAGACATTTCTGGTGAGTAGGGGACACAGTGATAGCGAGAGTATCCATTTGTGCCCCTTTCCTTTCTGTAAAACCTCTTTAAGTTAGCAGACAGTAGTTCTTCAAACAAGATGATATCTTAGGGAAAGTTCTATCCTATGTGCTAAATTTTGCTGAGTAATATTCGAGATATTCTACTTTTTGATATCTGAAGCTATCTTCGGATCACAGGCCAGTTTTTATTTTTAAAGCAACAATGTCACAGGTAGAATTATCTGACCGTGTACTGTTCAAATTATGCCCCTCTCTGGAAAATTTATTAACTAGGATGTGTTTGTTTAAAACAATTTTACTCTGGTTAGAATCATGTGATCATAGGCCTTCCCTAAACTCACTATCATTGTTAATTGAAATGAATGTCTTTTCTCTCCCCTCCTCAGTCTCTCTCCCCCTTGTTCATCACATAACTTAATCATAGCTGACATTCTACAAGAAATTCATTAATTCATTTATTATGTTTTTCTTCTAACCCAGATCAGAATAAAGAAGGCAGTGATTTTATCCTGGGTTTTAAGGCACAACTTGACATGTAATAGGTGCCCTACTGACACAAGAAAGTGGACCCTACTGGGGAGCAGCCTGCATTGGGGTCTGGTCTACAAACCAAATTGATGCTTGGGTTTGGGCAGGAAGGAATTCAAGAATGTGCAAACAGAATAAGACCTTAGTAAGGGATCTATGACTCCTTATCCAACAGGGCCTGCCAGTTCCCTGTCTTATTATAACCAGGGGAACCAAGTAATTTTCCCTCCAAACTGAGATGTCTTGGGTAATTAAAGGGGGAGTATTAATAATTATTCTAGAACAACAGAAATAAAATGGGAGGTACAGAAATGAAGGTTTTACACTAACAAGTACACTGATCGGGTTTGTATTTTAAACAGATTAATGAGACTAGAGTCTTATAATTGGATTAGTGGTGGGAACCGATTTCATATCTTAGACAGTGATTAATCAGCTACTGCACTTTACCATCTAAAATTTCTGTCATTGTATGGTTGTACTTAGTGAATGTATTAAAAGTACATGAGACAGGAAGCCAGGAGTTTCTGAGGATTTTATTTATGAAAGAAGTTTAAGTGAAGATGAGATCTAGGGTGGAAATGAGTGTTTAAGGGTGGAGTAGAGCATAATGTCTTTGGAGAGTAGGAGTAAAGGAGTTACAGAAACTAGAAGGTGATGGTGTGTCCTAAAGATCAATGAAAAGAGATACAGAGAAATCTGAAGTCTGGGCATGCAAGGACATCTGTGACCCTGTGTCCCAGACATGGTGGGTTTGGGGGCTACAGCATGTGTGCCACTGACAGTGACAGGGAAGAGGAGAGAATAGTGCCCTCAGGGGAAGGTACAGGAGGGAAGTGGTCAGGCCTTGGCACTGGTAAGGACCTGGAGCTCTCTGTCCTCGACTCCATTAGCTGTCTGAAGTCCCAGGATTCAGTCTCAGTGTTCAGAGTCTGGACCAGCACCAGCATCATAGGGGAACACCAAGATGTGCAAATTCTTAGGCCCCTTCCCAGACCTACTTGAGTTGCAGAAATCTGAGTTTTAATCAACTTCACAGTTGATTGTAGTGCCTAGTGCAATCAGAGACACATTTCCCCAGGGAGAGAGGCTGATCTTCCATAGTGATATTTTATATCTCTATTCTGTTATATCTCACATTTTGTTTTCTCTTTAAAGGGGACACTGAAAAGAAATATGATACCCCCAGCTTTGCAGAAGAAACAAGAACTCTTCATTGCCAAGACCAATCAAAGACGTACCCTGAGGTCTGAGCTGCCCACTAGGCTGACCAGCTGCATCTTCCCAAAGCCAGTGACTAGAATCAGGTCCCATCCTGACAATGCGGTCAGACGCAGGCCAAGGGATGAGAGCCTGGAGAAGCCCCAGCAACTCTGCACATATAGGAGACTGCAGGGTCCTCAGGCCTGCAGCAGTGAAGGGGAAATTTTAAGTCCTATGGATTTTGCAAATGCCTTAAAAATAATTGCTCCAGGAATTCCAGAGGAATGCCTGGGTGGAGCTGGCAGTAGGGGTCTGCACAGCCACCCCAGCCCCACTCCTGTCCCATCTGCAGGTCCAGTGAAGAGAAGCCTGGGAGTGGGTGCTCATTTCTCACTGTCCCTCTACAACCAGCCAGTGACCACTGCAGACATCCGGAGACAGGCTAGAAAAGTGAAGAGAGCCAGGCAGAGGCTGGCTGAGGCCCTGAGGGCAGACAGGCTGGCCAGAGAGGCAGAGAGGGGAAAGGCCCAGAAGGAAATGCTGGTGCACAGATGAGAACGGGATGAGGTGGGGCTGACAATTCATGATGGGTGGGCCTTGCCACTGATTCAGTCTGAGGGTTCCTGACTTTATGAGCCTGTCTTTCAGTGTGGACCCTCCTTCCTATTCTGAACTAGGTCACTTTGTTATTCCCAAGCTGGTCTTTATTAAATGCATTTGAAAGACAAACATGTGAAGAGTGGATGGTTCTTTTGGTCAGAAATTGGCTTTCATGAGAGGAGGAGGGAAACTTTTTTTTTTAATTTATTGTTGGGGATTCATTGAGGGTACAAGAAACCAGGTTACACTGATTGCATTTGTTAGGTGAAGACCCTCTTACAATCATGTCTTGCCCCACCAAGACTAGGAAGAGGGAAACTTTTACAAGTCATTTTATACCTAAATTTCTGTTTACCAGGATTTTCATTAATTAATTTGTACATTAGTTTCTACAGGAGTAATCTATACTGAAGATTTATTTACTATTTTGTAGTTACATTTTTTGCTTATAATACCTACTCTCAAAGAGGAGTTGATACCCACATTGAGATTATTCTTTTGTCTAATTGAAAATAATTTAGTTGACCAACAATGTTATATATTTATGCTGTACCACATGATGTTTTAAAATACATTGTAAAGTGGCTCAGTCAAGCTAATTAATGTTGCAGGAAGATGAGGCCCAAAGGAGAGAAAGAGTACCCAAACACCATATTTATAGGAGGAAGGGCTTTATTTCAGCCAGCAGAGAAAACAGCATAGAAGAATTTGAAATGGCCATGCTTCCTGACTGCCTTGGTTTTTCCATTTTTATCTCCAGTCAAAAAGTTCCAACCCATAGGTACCTTTCTCATTGGTCAGTTTGAATCAAGCAGAAGATGCTATTCCAGCCCCCACAGAACTACAGGATTTCACAGAAGTGGAAATTTCCAGGTGCCAGAAAGTTAAGTCTACAAATTAGTAAGAGCTGAGTCACCATGGGGAGGACCCTGCAGGTATATCCTTGGGGTCTCCTTGAGGTGACCTGTTCTCCTGGACTTCACCCTTCCCAGGTATCCTCTCTCATTAACACTTGCATTTCCTCACATACTTACTTTTCCTTTTCTATTTTTGCAGTGAGAACACTTAAAATCTACAGTCCACAATAGGTTGCTATTAACAATCACCATGCTGTACAGTAGGTGCCTAGGATTTATAACCCTAAATAAAACTTTGTATCCTTTGGCCAATATCTTCCCAACCATCACCAGGTGCATGGAAACCACCATTCTGCTCTCTGATGCTGTAAGTTGGACATTTTGAGAGTCTAAATAGAAGCAAGATCATGTTTTTTGTCTTTCTGTGCCCAGATTATTTCACTTCATATAATATCCTCCACACTCATTCTACAACTGACAGGATTTGCTTCTTTGTGTGTGTGTGTATGTGTCTGTCTGTGTGTGTGTGTGTGTGTGTGTTTTTGAGACAGAGTCTTACTATGTCACCCTAGGTAGAATGCTGTGACATCACAGCTCACAGCAACCTCAAACTTCTGGGCTTAAGTGACTCTGTTGCTTCAGCCTCCCAGTAGCTGAGACTACAGGCACCCACCACAATGTCCAGCTGTTTTTTATTATTGTTGTTGTTATTGTTGTCATTGTTGTTTAGCAGGCCCTGGCCAGGTTTGAACCAGCCAGCCCCAGTGCATGTGGCCAGCACCATAACCACTGAGCTACAGATGCCAAGCCAGGATTTGCTTCTTTGTTAAGGCTGAATTGTACCCTATTATGTACATAGACCACATTTCTTTACCCATTCATCCAGGAAGGCTGCTAGGGTGACTTCAAATCCTGGCTATTATGAGCACTGAACACCCCCTTATTCCTGAGGAACATGTCCTAAGACCCCAAGTGGGCAATCTGAGACTTCGCACTATGCCCAACCCAAATGCCATCCAACAGAACATGGTTCTGTTCAAATCTCCTGCCCACAAATTTAATACCTTTTCCATCTTTTAACTAAGCATTCATGACGCACTACATGTAAGGGGGGGGCACTTGACCGGCATAAACCTCTCAGAACACCAAGGCTTGTACAAAAGGTCTTTATTGGCGGGGAATGCTTCAGAGCAGCATTAAGGCGGAGAGAAGAGAGAGAGAGGGAAAGAGGATGGGAGCAAGGGGGAGAGAGGAGACAGAGATAGATAGATACGGGAGAGAAGGGGCAGAGAAGGAAAAAAGAGAGCAAAAGACAAGGGCGCCTTATATAGGTTCAGTTAGGGAAGGTGACAGGATGGTAGAATATCCAATAAGGAGTTACTGATCTGGTGAGAAAAGCCGAAGGGGGTGGGCCATAAGTTTGAAATTTCCAGTGGGTAACTGGGATAGGGAGATGGAGTTTTGCAATTATCTAACATTCCTCCCTTCTTGATATGATAAAATAGAGGGTTGGCCTTGGGATAGGGGACGTGGAGTTCTCTCTTCTGTAGCTTCTTCCTGCTGAGAGGGGCACGTAGTTTTTAATTGGCCAACTAGAGGGTGATTATGATATTTTGTTGGGAGGATGTAAGCGGTGACTGT
>CAUYRH010001723.1:0-40270 GCA_963574655.1 Perodicticus potto
CAAGGATCTATGCAATATTTTTATAATGCCGAAAGGTTATTTTTTCTTTGTAGTTGAAAAGAATTGGTGCAGAGTTTTAGATTACAACCTGTCAGTGTAATCTCTCTTTGTCTGTGTATATATACACATACAATTTTTAACGTTTAATTTAGTGATCATATCTTAGATTAGAAATAAAGAATGAAATGTTGGCTATTACCATATATAATTGGAGCAATGTAGATGAATTATTTTATGATAATATGTTGTAAAAAATATAAGAGGGGCAAAAGCTCTGTGTCATAATTTGAGTTCCCCCAAAGACAGGGCCTGGGTAAATGTACTTTATTTGGGAGGAAATCCCAGGAAGCAGGTGAAGAAGAGAGAGAATGAAATGGGGAAGGAGGAAGTGGCATCATGAGGTTGTGTCATGGAAGTCATAGCTGTGGACAGAGAGTTGAATGAGGATCCTTCAAGACAGCTAGAAAGTGTAGAATGCCTCTTGGGATGAAGAATGTGTGTTTCTGCTATTTATTGCTGTGCGACAAACCACCTCCAAACTAGTGGTATGATTCTGTGGATCAGGAAATTGATCAGAGTTAGCTGGGTAGTTCTTTGCCTTCACATGGCATTGTCTGGGCGTACTCACTTGGCTGCTTTCAGCCGGTGCCTGGGATGCCCAGAAAGTTCAAGATGTCTTCACTTACATGTCTGGTGTATTGGTGAAGTGGCTAGCTTGGGGTTCCTCACTGCATGGTGGTCTCACACTACTTGATCAAAGTGAGTTGCAGAGCCACCCCAGATTCAAGGGCAAGAGAAATAGATTCCATTCCTTGAAGTAAGAATTGACAAAGAATTTTTGGCCTTCTTTAGTCTGCCACAAGCTAAAGGATGGGAAGCTGGAGGATGTCTCTATTGGTTTCTATCCTCCACTGGTTGAAATTGCATATGTGTGTGTGTGTGTGTGTGTGTGTGTGTGTGTAGGGGTGTGGTTTAACTGCCCTTGTCTGTTTGTCTGTCTGGCCTTTCTGTTTTGTTTCTTTCTTTTGACAGAGTCTCACTCTGTCACCTGGGCAGATTGCCATGGCATCACAGTTCACAGCAACTTCAAACTCTTGGACTCAAGCAATCCCCTTGCCTTAGCCTACTCAGTAGCTAGGACTATAGGTGCCTGGCTAGTTTTTCTGTTTTTAGTAGATGCAGGGTCTTGCTCTTGCTCAGAATGGTCTTGAACTCATGAGTTCAGGCAATCCAACTGCTTCAGCCTCCCAGAGTGCTAGGGTTACAGGCATGAGCCACCATGCTTGGCCTACCTAGTACTTCTCACACATGATTGGGTGGGCACTAGAGATAGTTCACGAAGTCCATGTGAGTTTGCATAGAACTATCCAGTACACTTGCAGCAGAACTCGCCAATTTTAGCATAGGTTCATGGGGAACAGCATTTAGACTCAGTCACCCACCATGTTAGCTATGTAAAAACATAACTGAAATACAAGTCTGGGATCAAATCCCAGTGCCACAACTATAAATTTCAGTTTCATTAACTTTAAGGGTAATAAAACAATGTTCACTGTGTAGGAGGTTATGAAATCAATAGGTGAGGGTACTTACAACCCATGGGCCATGAGCTAGGGGTCATGCTGGAGTGTCTATTATTTATTAGTTGATGTAATTATCACTTAAGATTATTAATTGATCTAATTCATTCTAAAATGCTGCAATAGGAGAATGCACATTAATTTTATAATGCTTCCAGGGAAAAGCAACAATACTGTGGTGAATGTAAAGAACAATTGCAAGATACAATTTTAGGTTTTTGACATTGTAGGAAAAACATGCAGTAGTTGAGGAATTATGATACAGCATAGTTTTTCCTCTACATTTAAGTTTTAAGATTTATGTACTGTATTTCTAATTGTGTCAAAAAGCATGATATTTTGTACCTGTCAAATGTATATGCCCATGAATAAATTGCAAAATAAGCCTTATTTATTATGTTCAGAAAGGGGGCAGTAGTTGCTCATTTGATGAAAGCTATTTTATTGCTTTGTCTGCTGCCTTTAGGGAATTTGCACATATTCTTCAGTGGGCAAAACTGTGGTTCAGATATTCCCTCCACTTCATTATAAGACTATCATTGTGCAAAGCTGCTTGTTGTTAGAACTTTTTGATCTACTCCTTGGAGATCCTTCCAAATTACTAGGTTTTTAGAAAACAGAGAGCAACACAAACATGTATCTTCAGTTAGAACTGGCATTCTGCATCTTAGAGATATGGGTCGGCAAATGAAGAAATTTAATGTTTGCTATCATCAGTTGATAATGATAATCTGTACCAGCTACTGAGGCATTATCTGTCTTTCTGGCTGATTAATTCACTCATTTACTCATCAACAATTCTGTATAACTTAAGTGTCAAACTCTGGGTTAAGAAAGATAATAATTATAATAACTAATATTTATTGGATGATTGCTTTGACCTGGTTACCCTACTTAATGCTTTGGGTCACTAAATCGTCACAATATTCCAAAGAAGTATAAAGCCAGTAAATGCCAAAGGTAGGATTTTAAATCAGCCTGAGTATTCTACACAGAAAATTAAATAGGTCCTTGTTCTAAAGGTCCTCAGAGTCTAGAGATATGGCATAATTATAATATTAACTAACAATTTTTGAGCACTTACTCAGGTCAGATACTCTTAGTATGGTTTTACTGGTAGGAATTCATTTGGTCCTTGGTTCAACTCTGTGAGTTGTTATTATTAGCTCAGTTTTCTAGATGAGGAAACTTAGACACAGAGAAACAAGCAATTTGCTTAATGTTACCTAATTAGTAAGGGAAGGGTCTAGGATTTGAATCAAGTCTAATTGTTTTTAGATATTTTACTTGTAACCATCACTTTATATAGACTAGATTCAGCATCTGATATGGACTTAAACAAGTTTGTAGAAGTAGTTCTAAGAATTCATAAGAGGGAATGTCTAATTCTGCCTGAGGAAGGCAGGGGAGATGACATTTGAGGTCAATCTTAAAACAGCAAGTATGAGGGTGTGGTGGTTCACACCTCTAATTCCAGCACTTTGGGAGGCTGAAGCAGAAAATTCTTGAGGCCAGGTGTTCAAGACCAACCTGAGCAACATAGAGAGACTGTATCTTTAAAAAAAGAAACAAACAAACAAACAGGGAGTATGAATTGGTCTGGGCAATAAGAATGTGGAGGAAGACAAGTGGAAGAAACAGAATGAGCACAGGAATGAACCTTCAGTAAGCAGGGAATAATCTAGAAATGAAAAGTTGTCTTATATGATTGGAAAATGAAACATGAATTTTAGAATTGTTTTACATATGTATTAATCTGATACCCAGCCAACCACTGAGATGCAGAGAGCAGGAGAAACCATAATTACACAATATTTTTTTAAATTTTTATTTTGAAACAATTCTAGATTTATAGAAGAGAACCAAGGGTTGTATAGAAGACTCTTGGATATCTGTCATCCTGCCTTCCCTACTATTAACATCTTACATAACCATGGCATGTTCATATAAACTAAGAAGTAAACTTTGGTAACAGCCTTATTACTAAGGTAAACTTGGCACTACTTTTAACTAAAATACCGTTTTAAATACAATTTATAACTGGCACATAATAATTGTATGTATTTATGGGGTACAGTGTGATATCTCAATGCATGTGTACATTGCATAGTAATCAAATCAGGGTAATTACCTTATGCACTTTAAACACTTATCTTTTCTTTGGGGTGATAACATTCAAAACCTCCCCTCCTAGCTATGTTGAAATTTACACTACATTGTTATTAGCTATAGTCACCCTACCGTTCAATAGAACACCAGAACTTACTCTTCCTGTCTAACTTAACTTTGAAACACTTTTAACTGAAATAGAAAACTTCCTCAGATTTCACTAGTTTTTCCACTAATGTCCTTTTTCTGAGCCATGATCCCATATAGGATCCTACATTGCATCTGGCTGGCATGGCTTCTTGTCTCCTCCATCAGTCTTTGTCTTTCATGATTTTGCCGTTTTTGGAAAGTGCTGGCTAGGTATTTTGGTTTCTGAGGTTTTCCATTATTACAATGGGATAATGCGAATACACAACATCATTTGAACACCAAGTGTCACTGTTTAGCTACATTAGCAAAATATACTGTTTGTATTATTGGTGATATTTTCACTCAGCCCATGACCTCCTCCTATCCTGTCTGCATGATAGCGTGGCCACATGCTTCTTAGTAAGACGCAGCACTGGGGACAGACTGAATAAAGCCACCTTATAACAGTGATCTCACTGGCAGCCAATGGACTTGGTTGGCCTTTCAGCCATACTTTCTTTCTCTGTAATTTGAATTTATCTTCACTTCTTCCCCATTACATGAGAAGCTCTCTGATCGGGCATTGTTTTATCTATCTTTTATTGCTACCTTGGGCCATCAATAGCATGTCTTCTTTAGCTGCATTTTTTGAGGTATGAGGCTGAGGGAAATCTAAGATTGAAATGCTCCTAGTCATTTTCCTACCAGAGCAGGGAGGAAGAGCTTGGCTTTGAGTAAATATTCATTTACATCACCAGCATTCCTCTGTGCTCCTTGGATGTCTACTTTTCTCTTGTTAACAGTGCTAGAATAAACACATAATTCTACCAAAATATTAGCAGTGTGTGCTGTTTTCTTTCACTTGCCAGGATTGTTTTATAATAAATACCATTGGAGAAAATACCATTGGCCAGCATCCTCAGCAATTACATTGGTATCTCTAGAGAACAAAGTATGGATTTGAGAGGTGCTTTGCAAAGAGAAGAAAAATATGTTTGATTTGTACTGCATTCCTTGAATGTGCTGATCTTGTTACCTATGAGCTTGATTTTAAATGCTTCTTTTGCTTGACAAAAATCAATGTCATTATTTGGTGTGATATTCACTAATTAAATATCTTTGAGACGGCAAATCTAACATGAAGTTTCTTTTAAAACTGAGTGGTACGAAACAGATGTTCATATTGCGTTTTCATGATAGGAATTTTTAGATTAAATCAGATATTTATATTTGTCCAAAATAATTTTAGTCAAATGGAAGAAATGGGTTTTTTCAACAGTTTTGTTCATCTGCCTGTATCACGTCTTAGTTCCTTTCTGTCTTTTTTTAAATTTACGTTTTTTTCCTTTCTGTCTTTTAAAGGTGTAAATTGTTATTTTTCCCAGGTGAATTCTAGCTCCGTATTTTGGTTTTCCTAAAAAATGTTTCTACTTGCAGATTTACCCCTTACTTCAAACTCTAAATGATTCAAAATAATTATTGATACTTTCTCTCAGCAAAGGAAAAACATGTAACTGAACAAATAAATGACAACCAGCTCTTTCTCTAAGCATTCCTGTCTTCTTCCTTGATATCCATTTTCATGGATGTTGAACCTTGAACATATTTTGATGTTTTTTATCTTGTGTATTCTTTAATATTCTGTATTCAAATGGCCCACGAGACTTGTTCCTTTTTTCTATGCAACGTTCATATTTAGCCTTTTATCTCCATTCCTCCTGACACTGACCCTTATCTGTCATGCTTGGGGCCTTCTAACTAGTTTTCTGGGTGATGATGTTTTAATACATGCTTTTAATTTCCATAAGCAGTAATATTATTTTAATTTCCTGTTGTGAACTCCCTTCTACAATAAACAGGTGTTTAACTTGTGTGAGTTAGACAGTAGTTGCAAAGAATTTGCTAAGTTTGTTGGAAGCAGAGAAGAGGAAGTGATAACTTTTGTCTGTGAGGAAGGTGCTAACATTTCTTCCCAAATAGCAAAAATTGTAAATAGTAACCCTTCAGGGGATAACCTTGCCCAGAATTTTTCTTTTGTATTTAGTATTAAATATATTTGGGATGGGAACCTCTGATGTTTACCAAATTAGGTGTGGGGGAATTAGGCTTATTTTTCACAATAGTTATCTACCAAGAAGAAAGGATGGAGAAGGGGCAACATCGTAGTGTTAGGCTCCTAAATGTGGAAGACTGGAATCATGAAGGAGGAGCAACTCTGTGTGAGGAGTGGACTTGTGTGTGTGTGTGTTGTTGGGTACTCAGCTGGGTGGGGGATCTATGGATATGACAGTGGCTGCAAAAAACTACTTCTCTTCCCCCATGCTTTCTGTCAAATCTCAAATATGATCTTCACAGAAACAAAAGTAGGGAAACGCTGTAGGAGAACCAATTTATTCAGTAGATTTTAAGTGTAACCATCATTCTTTTTAACTTTTTAAAAAAAGGCTTATCAAGATTTAATTCATATTCATATTTATTTTTAGAAAATTTTAATCACCCCCCCAAAAGAAAACCTGTGCCCATTAAGCAGTCACTCCCCATTCTTCCTTGGCCTCAGCTCCTAGAAACCACTAATCTACCTTTCCTCTTTATGGATCTGTCTGTTCTTGACACTTCATATAAATAGAATCAGTCATGCATACAATATGAGGCCTTTGGTGTCTGGCTTCTTTCATTTGGCTATATGTTTTCAATATTCATACATATTATAGTGTATATGAGTACATTATTCCTTTTCATGGTTACATGCTATTTCATTGTGTGGCTAGACTCCATCTTGTTTATCTGTTCATCAGTTGATAGATAGTAGGTTTGTTTCCACTTTTTGACTATTACAAATAATGTGGCTATGAAAACTCTTGTACAAGTCTTTGCGTAGAAATATGTTTTCAACTCTCTGGGGTATATACCTAGGAGTGGAAAGTTGAGTACATGGGGGAGACATATTTATTGCTTAGGTTTGTTTGGCAAATAAGATAGTTGATTTTGTTGGGAATATAATTTTTTTTGTGAATATAGGGCATTTTATGAGTAAACATTCTAGGGGAGTTCCCCCAAAGCTTCTTTTAAGCAATGGCACCAAAATTGGAATAGGTGCCCAGAATTTGGAGGTGAGTATTTTGAAGTGATTGTGAAAATTCTACTGCTTATTTTCAAGAAGTACTACATAAATAAAAAATTAAATCTGATATGTATTGTTCAGTATATGGTGTATTGCATATACTTGGTATTAATATGCATACAAAGGTAAATTGTAAAAGAGGAAATGGATCTGTGTCTGTGTCTGTGGATGGAGAATAAATAAAAGGGTAAAATTATAAACTATCATTGGTCTGTTAAGCAATGTAGAAAAAGTATGGATGTTTGTTATTTTTTAAAATGGTATTTTCCATAGGGAGAAAACATAGGATGAGAAAAGAAGATGAGAAAGCAAGTGATCTGGCCAACCTTTTGCCAGAATGATATGACTGATAATTACATGAAGCTGAGCACAAATAACATGGGCATGCTTAGAATTTGCTTAGGCAGTTTCTGTGCTTCCTTCCCTGGGGGCTGTTAAAATTCTTAAGCATAAGAGCATTTGAGCAAAGAGAATATTGTCTTTTTTCATCTTACAGAGTTTATTTAAACACATAGAATGTATGTCTTGCTGAAATTCTCCAAAGACAGGTTGTGGAAATATTATAATATATGTACCAGTTTGTTCATGTAATTTAAATACATTTAAAATTTTTATTTTCCTCTAAGGATTTTTAATATCTATATGACCAAATTTATTATATCATCTGCTAACTTGACCAGTATGTTACATATGATACTATGGTGTAACCTTCCTCGGGCTGAAAGCAATTCAACATATTACAAGGAAGAGGTTGTCCTTAAATGTTGAGGCTTTGAGCTACTTGTCACAGCTGTCAGTATGCCATGTCGCAGGCTAGATGCTGCTTTTGCTGAAGGACAAAATAAATGTACATTGTATTTAGAAAACATCTTCTCCCGTAGGGGTTATCCTTTTGGAACCACAAATCTCTCCTCTTCTATATGAGGGAAGAGATGTTACTCTCTCCACTCCCTAAGATACTATTTAAGTAAGTCCTTGTCATTGTTAATTCAGGAGGGCTACCAATTTGAAGGCTGTGGTGAATGTCAAAGCAGAGGCCACATTTGGCTCATGTGTTTCCTCCGAGTCAGAATCCGATTCTTATGTTGTGATCATTCATGAAATCAGATAATTAAGGAACCCTTGTCCCAAGTATAAGCAAGCCTTCTTCCTAAATTTCTTCCTACTTACTAGTTAGGGAAAAAGTCAATCAGTGTGTCCATCTATTAGCAATTATTTGTTAAACACCCATGCCTCTCTTGCTGTCCACAGCCTTGTGATATACAACTGCCTTAACCTTAATATGGCTTCACATTCTAGTTAAATAGGACTTAGGAAAAGTTATAGAATAACATAACATACCAGTATTGAATTGGAGTAAAACCGTATAAGGATGCCTGACAATTCCATCTAAATTTAGAGAAGGGAGAACTTGGGATGATGGGAGTAATCAAAGAAGACTTCACAGAAGAGCGACTCTTGAGGTGGCCCTGAGAGGCAGATGGACTGTCAGTATATGAAGTGGAGACACTTCTGAGTGTTCGAAGTTAGGGACAAAACATGAACAATGCCTCTGATAGAGAAGCAGCCTTAATAACAGCTCCCAGGAAGACACAATCACTGTGTGTGTGAAATGACGACTGGAGTCCCAGTCATAGGATAAAGCAGCAAAGCCAGAAAGCAAGTTTTAAACATCTGAGCAAACCTCTTGTTTTATTAATGCATCTTTGCCCGATCACATTCTTTACAGTAGAAGGTTTTTAAGGTGAAGGCAGCACCATTCTTTCTTCACTAGCTTTGCATTTATACATTCACTTGTAAAAACATCATGACATTTGGAAACAAACAAACAAACAAAAAATAGAGTGGCTTGTTGCCTGTGGCTCAGCAGGCTAAGGCGCCATCCACGTACACCTGAGCTGGCAGGTTCGAATCCAGCCCGGGCCCGCCAAACAACAATGACAGCTGCAACCAAAAAATGGCTGGGTGTTGTGGTGGGCGCCTGTAGTCCCAGCTACTTGGGAGGTGGAGGCAAGAGACTCGCTTGACCCAGGAATTAGAGGTTGCTGTGAGCTGTGATGCCATTGCACTCTATCCAGAGTGACAGTTTGAGGCTCTGTCTCAAGAAAAAAAAAAAAATAGAGTTAGGATCAACACCTAATTTCAGTATAGGAGAATATTCCTTCTTCAACTCACTAAAAAAAGTAAGTATTTGGGGGGTTTTGTTTTGTTCAGATGGGACGAAAATGTAGACACAAGCCTGGAAAATAATGCACATGCCAAGTTTATGTGTTCTAGAGCAATGGGTGTTGAATGAATGAATAGCCTTATACAAGAGAGCACAGAGGGTGAATTAGGAGTGGAATATTCATGTTTATTCCCAGAGGCATTGCTCTTACCTCTTCTTTGTATTTTATTAGATTTTAAAACAAAGGAATCAGAAAATAATCAAAAATATTACTGTAAAAGAACATGATGAATAAAAGGGTGGAGAGAGGTTTCATTCCTCTATTAACTTCAGCAGTCATCTGAACAGGTACTTTTTTCCCTAGTATAAAATCATAGCTGTAGAATGACCTTCTTGCTTACTAAAGATCACTTAAAATTTTTAATAAAAATTTGGCTTAAACTTAAAAGAAGTTTTTAAAAATGTTAAGTATGGTTCTTAGCTACTTTAAAAAATTCAGTGGTTAAGGCCAGGGGCAAGGGGCTGAGGAGTTGGTAGGGTTCAGGAGCATGTTAGTTATAATCTCTCTCACTCTAATTTTTCTCCCCCACAAATCTCTCCCTCCCTCTCTCAATCTCTCTCTTTGTCTTTCCGTCTCTCTCAATCTCCTTCTTTCAATCTGTCTCTCATACTCACTCTAGATTATATAGTAAACATAAAGTTCAGTGAAAATTTGTTGCTAAACAACAATCCAAATGTATAATCCAGAAAGAATATTTTAAAGTAATTTACGCTCTTTTCATAATCTCCAATGCCCCCTTTTATGTTTCTGCTCTCTTCCACTCCTGCTGACTTGTCATTCTCTTATCCTTTCACATTCCTTAGTCTCTGGTTTTCCATTCCTGGTTTTTGGCGGTCAAAATCCCTTCCAATGAGGCTGTCATTTTATGCTGCCTATAAACTCTAATTTTCAAATTAGCTATATTATAAATGTTCCTATTTACAAGTGCGGTATCCCTCTGCAGCCCAACATTTATCTAACAATGGTGTCATTATCCGTTAGATCTTATTCACTCTAATATACAAATATAGTAGTCTGAAATCTCTTTCTTGTTAGCTAATAAACTTTTAAATTTTAAAATGTATGAGTTTGTAATTAATAGTCTGAGGCTACATATGTGCTAAAAATTAATATTTTCTTCTTTTGACTTGAGGATTGAAACTTGAATTGAATATGAGGGTATGAATATGGTAGTTAATTTGGCTTGGTTTTCTCCATATGCTCGCTGACTCCTTGTTCTCAGGACAGATATCAGAAAGAATTACTGTTGCAACTGAAAAGTCGAGATTTTAACTGTGGTTATAGAATGAATTTTAGATGACAATAAATGCTAAAAATGTCTAACCAGTTCAAATTAGTTATGTGGCATGTAGACAACTCCTCTAAATGCCTGAAGTTTGGTTCTTTGCATATAGATCCTAAACACTTTCTATTATAAGCTTCAGTTTTTGATGAGTGCTAACTTGCAAACAACTTTCAAAAATTTAGGTCAAGCAAATTCCCCTCAGACCACTGAATTTGCGTTGGTCCTGTCGACATTTTTAAGTGTTACTCTTGCTCTTTCTTGACTTCGTTATGACAAAGTCAGTAACATTCCTAAATAGTATTCGAAATTTATTTTACAATAGAGTATGCATTTCTAGATACCAAATCCCTAAGAACAATCTTTTATACCCACTTTTTGTTTCTTTTGCTATTTGTTTGCATTTTGCATTCAAATGGTATCCCACCATTATATGCCACGCTTGTGTTATTAGCTGTCATTATCTGCCCAGGCCTCTCGTTTGCTTCTTATGGGCAATACAAATAGTATTTCTTTTTATTTCATTGGAAAATTGTCATTCTTTTAGCTCGGCCATGTTGTTTTGACAGAAAAACAACTATTTATATTATCGAACATCCTTTCTTGTTTTTCTTGTTGTGTAAGAAGAAATTCATCACTATTTATTAGCTGAAACCACGTAAAAACTAATTTTGGAGAGTCCCAAAAGAATCATTTAAGTTTAAGCCACCTGGTCACTGGTAATTAAGTTTTTAAAATACTGACAAAAACATCAAAATTTTCATTTATTTTAGCTAACAATTCAGAGGAAAGGGTGAAATCAATTAGTGAAAAATTTAATTAGGTTTGAGGAGAAGTTGGAAAACAAACTTACTGAAACTTAGTAAAGTGACTTTTTGAGGTTTTCATATAGATCCGCTTGAATTCAAACTCAATTTATTATTAAGACTTAGTTTTATCTTTGTTTCCTATTAGTGCAATCTACTTGAACAGGAGCTCGAATAATTAGGTAATTGTCCTTTGCTTTTATACATTACTAGAGGAATAACACAGATGGAATAAAAGTGAAAGCAAAATTTAGAATAGTATTTTTCAAAAAGTTCATGAATTGTTAAAGCTAATTAGCGGGGTCTTGGAAAATGGAGGGATTTTATGTCAAATATTACTATTGTTGCCTTTTGCCAGATTTTAGTGGAATTGCCCTAAAACATGATCTCGGCCATTTCAACTCCCTTATGCTTGAGGTCTGCTGCTAATAGATCATTATAAAAACTCTTGCTGTGCTGAGTAATGAATGCCGTGCAATAAAAATCATTTTTTGTCAAAATTAAATCCAATTTATGTGAGAATTAGTCATTATTTTCTTTTCTTTATTTTATTTTCCTTTCCTTCACCCTTTCCCTCCTTCTTTCTCTGTCTGCAATAAAAATCTTTTAAAAAAATGATTCTTCAAAAACATCTTCTTCAACAAAGATCTTTATCTTGCAACTATAAATTGCCTTTTTGTTAATAGGTTATATTTCCCCTTTAAATTTCTCTGTTTAAATTTGCAACTTATGAGCTTATAAATAAAGCAGTACCATGAAGGAACATTTTTATTAGAAGGTAGCTCAAGCTGGATGTTATAGAGTCATGTAAGTTAAATTGTACACGTATTTCCTAGCAAATTGATAATGGCCTAAAATTATCTACAACATATTTGGTTGACTGAAGTTACTGTTAAATTTGGCCTAACCAAAATTGAATTTTGCATTCTATGGTTACAAGGGAACTCTGTAACAAATTGTACTTTTCTTATGATAGCAAAAATTCTGAAAGATTGTAGCTTTTATCTGGTGCCAGCCATTTCATATGATTTAGTACTTCATTTTCACATTGTGCTGAGAAATGATTATGTCCAACTGAAGTTTAATCTGATGACCATAGAGACAGCAGCCCCTTCCCCAAATCTCAGTCGATTTAACACAAGCAAGTCATTTAATTCTGTGAGATTGGTACTCTAGTTCTTGGGAAAAAGCTGGGGAAGAAGGCCTTATCTCAATGCCTGTACTGGAATTTCTTAGAAAAGCTATATGCCCCTTTTCCCCAAGCCTTTGGAGATCTTTTTTATTCACCCTACAAACTCTAGATGTGCCTGTTACCATGAGGCTTTAGGAAGTCTTCTTATCTCTGCTCTAGTATCCTGGTAGTTATACATTTACATACGAACATCATGGGCATCCTGTACAGTAGAAAACAGACAAAAAAAAAAAAAAAAACTATGCCAAAAAATGCGCTTCCCTCATTTATAATTCTTATTTCTAATTGGCTATTATTCTGTACTGGCAGTAAAAAAAAGGTTAAAAGCTCCCCTTTTATGTTGAATTTATGTTGAATGTGTGAACAAATGTTCTCTTACTGATGCTGATGTGAATTATCTCTTGAGAAGATTGACTCAATCTAGTGAACATGAATACCCTCTACTAAGTTATTGTCGAAATTGTAACACTTTGGAAAGTTTAAAGGGGAGCTATTAATAATTACAGGCATAATAGAGTAGCGGGCATAACCTGGATTGTCCCTGTCAAACTTCCCCTGGAGTCTTTTTTCTCCCTTCAACATGTATTCAGGTGCTACCCATTTTGGAAGGTCCAGATCAAGTTTCCTCCAAGAGGTATCCTTGGAGTACTTTGACCATTTTTTTTGATCAGAATTATTAAGACATCAGTGGTACAGGCATGTCAGAAATTAGTATGTTTTATATACCTCAAGGAAAGAAATATTGCCATTTAAAATGTATATTTGTTTTCTCTTACCAGTTAGAAGGTAACCTTCTTGAGCACAGGACTATGTATTATACTTCTGTTTCCCTGCAGCACTGAGGACATTTCAATCCCCAAAGTGGACAGATAGTAAATTCTTGATGAGTAGTTGACTTACCTTTGTAGTAACATTTTTCTCTATGATTGTGACTAAAAGAATGGATCTTTGAAGATGTTTCTCCAGCGTTTACAATCTTATGCAGGAGTAATGGATAAGAATCAAAGCAAATGCAGTATAGTTAATCATGGCCTGAATATCCACTTAATTACCAGATGTTTAAAAGTGTCCACTCAGATTTAGACATTTTAATCACAACCAGAACTTTACTAAGAGTACTTTATTACAGGCAGGATCATTTGAGGATATCTTAATTGTCATATTCTGAGCAAAATTATAAATAAATATTACTAAGTATTTATTAAAACTGTATTTTCTAATTAAAGAAGACATAGATATTTTAAAATAATCTCATAAAATAAAAAATGTAGAGACAAAACTAAAAGAACCTATAATAATTTATTTTAGAGACAATTACTTGGAATATTTGGGCATATTTCCTTGCAGTAGTTGTTATGTGTTGTTTATATACTATATAGGTATGGAAGTATGTATATATTAGTTTGGTGGGCAGCCTTTAAGAGGGCCTCCAATGGTCCGTCCTTTCTGGTATGCACAGCCTTGTGTAATTCTGTGAGTGAGTAACTTATAACCAATAGGATATAGTAAGTTTTGGTGGTTGTTAATTTTCATGATTAGGTCATAAAAGATTGTGAATTTTGACTTGCCAGCAGGCTCTCTCTTGCTATTTCTGATGAAGCAAGCTGGCATGTTGGAAAGGTCCACATGGCAAGGAATTGATGGTGACCTCTGGCCAACAGCCAGTGAGGAACTGAAGCTCTTAGCCTAACAACCTTTGAGGAATTAACTTTTGCCAGTGACCACTTGGGTGAGCTTGAAGGTGAATCCTTCCCCACTTGAGCCTCCATATGAGACCTCAGACTCAGTGACACCTAGATCATAGCTTTGTGAGAGCCTGAGCAGAGGACACATCTGAGGTGTTCCTAGATTCCTGACCCACAAAACCTGTGATATAACAAATGTGCATTGTTTAAGCTGCTAAGTCTTGAGGTACTTTATTACATAGCAAGAGACAACTAATAATAAAATTAGAGAATGCATCATTTATAGTTTTATAGCATTTTTACTTAGCATTCTCTTATAAAAATCTCATCATTAAAAATTATTGAAAATGTGATTTTTTTCCACCAGAAATGTGACAAATTTTAATTATTCTAATCTCATTGGATGTTTATATTATTTGCAATTATTAGCTACTATAAATAAGACTACTAGTGGTACAGTGAACATCCTCATATGTCCATTTTTGACCACACATCTTATTCTTACAAGATTTATTGCTGTGAGAGGACTCAATGATTCAAAGACTGTAAATAATTTTAAGGACTTAAGAATATTGCTAAATTACTTTCTAGAAAGGTTAACCATTAAAATGCCTCTGAATATTTCACTGTACCTAGGCCAACACTGAATGGCTTAAAAAATTGATCAGCTTGGCTTGACGCCTGTAGCTCAGCAGCTAGGGCGCTGGCCACATACACCAGGGCTAGTAGGTTCGAACGCGGCCCAAGCCTGCCAACCAACAATGACAACTACAACAATAACAACAACAACAACAACAACAAAAATAACCAGGCATTGTGGTGGGCACCTGTAGTCCCAGCTACTTGAGAGGCTGAGGCAAAAGAATCATTTAAGCCCATGAGTTTAAGGTTGCTACAAGCTGTGATGCCACAGCACTCCACTGAGGGCGACATAGTGAGACTCTGTCTCAAAAAAAAAACCAAAAAACAAAAAACAATCAACTTGAGAGAAATAGTATCTTTTTGTTATTTTAACTTTTATTTCTTTTATTATATTTTCACATGACTATTAGTTGGTTAAAGCTTAGTGATATTTAAGTAAAAATAATTAGCAAAGTATGTAGCTCAATCCACCTGATCTGCAAGGAAATATACAGATGGGAGAATGTTTGTCAGAGAACATTTATCTATTTCTCCTAGCCTCACAGTAACTCTAAATCAGGTATCACTGTAATCCCATTTTACTGAAAACAGGCAAAGAGCAACTTACTAAGGGCAGCAGAGTTGACACTTGGTAGCACTTGGAGATGATGGTAGGAATACTCTTTACTATATAATAGACCACCAGCCCCATCTGAAACAGAAGTTGTGTCAGTTCACTAAATGCCAAAGGAGGCATTGTCATTCCTTCATCATAGATCAAAAAAATGTCAATCAGTGCCTCATCTTTAGCGAGTGGTTCAAAGTTATACAGCTGGTCAATATTGTGATTAGAACACAAATGCTTGTCTGTTTCTCTGCTGTCCAGGTCCACATTTCCTATGATAAATAAGCATTAAAAAGTAGGTGCTCAGCAAACATAGGTTGATTGAGCTCCAACAGGTAATTGCTCTGGGCAATGTGAGTAGGTATGGAATGTCAGTGAACTGGAAAGAGTGCACATAGAAAGAGTGCTAAGAATGACCCACCTCAGGGGGTCATAGGATGCTTCACAGTGACTCAGCCCTTGGGAAAAGGGTATGAGAAAGGGATCAGGGAGGGTGGAGAGGGACTAAGGACAAGTTAAAAGGGATCCTACTCATAGGCAAGCGTTATGACTGTTTCTATAAAGACATTGATGATATTGGAACAGGGAGTGTGTATTGGCTAACACACTACCAATACTTTAAGGGGAAAGAAATGTCTAGGTAGCCATAACTGTCACCAGAAATGTTTAGACTAGTGCATGTATCTTAGGTTGGGTTCTTCGGAAGCAGACTTAGAGCCAAGAATTCGAATGCTAGTTATTTATTAGGAAAGAGCTTCAGAAAGAAGCCAGAACAGGAGTGAGGTAGGAAGGAGAAGAAGCCTAGCAAAGTGTGTAGTTTTGGATAAAGTCTCAGACTTAGCCTGATCCCATGCACACTCAGAAGGGTAAATTATACCTCAGAGTTTGCTCTGGCCTTTTGTACCTCCACACCAAGCAGTCAGTGGCCAAGTGTCCCAGGCATTGCTGACTTGGATGAGCTGGCTTCGGCAACCAAAGAGCCAGAGTAGCAGCAAAGCCCACAAAGGCCAAGGGATGGGCACAGAGTTCTGGTAAAAGGGATCTTAGGGGATCTGGTGGGCACTGGTAGTGCCCAGTCTAGCATGTTTTAAACTGCATATGGCAGGGCATCCAATTAAATACATGAATTTGGGGAAATTGGAAGTTTCTAATTTGACATTTGAAGAGCTCAGCTCCTGCTGAGTCTTAATGGACAGACAGAAGTGCAAATTATATTAAGTTCTTTATGCTGTGACCATTTATGTAGACTCCATGAGAGGTATAATTAGGTCAATTAAAAAAGCAATTTTCGAAGGGAAAATAAAGAGTAGAACACACAAGTCCAAGTCTCTAACTTAGAAAATTAATGTTCAAATCAAATTGGATCTCTGCAAGTTGTAATAGTTAAGCTATGACCCCCAAAGGCAGATTTTAATAAAGTTACAGAAATAGTAATCCCAAAGCTTTCTAGCAGCAGGATGGCAAGTCATTGGGTATTATTAGGAAATGAAATATGCCATTCTAATTGTCATCACTCTAAAACACACTTCAACAATTGATTAAATGGAAACTATAAGAAAGTTGTTTTGTCTTACTTTTTTCTTAATGTCTTTGCTAGAAAATGTAGAGTATTAGCAAATCTGTATCCAGCAGCAAATGTCTACATGTTTAAGTATTTCCAAACTTCATCAATAGAGTAGTTTGATAACAGTTCTTCATTTCTAGGTAAAATATTAAATATTATATTTCTCAACTCTTTTTTGTGAGACAGAGTTGCTCTGGGTAGAGAGTCGTGGTGTCATAGCTCACAGAAACCTTCAACTCCTGGGCTCAAGTGATCCTCTTGCCTCAGGTTTTCTATTTTTAGTAGAGATGGAGTCTTGATTTTTTGCTCAGGCTGGTCTCAAACCCGTGAGCTCAGGCAATCCACCTGCTGCAGTCTCCCAGAATGCTAGGATTATAGGCATGAGCCACTTCACCCAGCTGTATTTCTCAACTCTTACCATAGGATCAATAGAATATCCACATTATATTTAAGGCAAATACTCCCAAGTCATTAAAACACTAAGCACACCAGCAAAATAATAAAAAATTGCTTGTTGTAGACCAGGGGTCAGTAAACTATGGATCATGATCCCCATACAGCCTTCCATGGATTTTTGTATATCTGTGAGCTAAGAATGGTTTTTACATATTTAAATGACTGAAAAAAAAATCAAAAGAATACAACCTTATTACACTTGAAAATTAAATGAAATTAAAATTCCAGGGTCCCAGTAAAGTTTTATTAGAACACAGCCACACTCTTTAATTTACATATTAGCTGCATTAGTGCTATTCTACCTGAGTCGAGTAGCTGTGGGGGAACAGAGACTATATAGACCTCAATGCCCAAAATAATTATTGCTTGATCCTTTGTAGGAAATGTTTGCTGCTTCCTTCTCTAGACTTTTGTACCTCCTTTTGTCCATCCTTTTATCCTTTGTGATCTTTTAAAACAATATTAGAACACATACAACTTGGTAAATCATGCCATGGAGACATTGTGAACATCAAGAGCTTTCTCTCTTTTCTTTTCTTCTCTTTTTTCTCTTTTCTTTTCTTTTTCTTTTGAGACAGGGTCTTACTCTGTTGCTGGATGGCTGGAGTATAATGGCATTATCGTAGCTCTCTGCAGCCCCAATCCTCCTGCCTTTGCCTCCTAAGTAGCTGGGACTAGAGGTGCATGCCACCATGCCTGGATAATTTTTTCATTTTTTTTTTTGTGTGTGTGTGGATATGTGTATAGATGGGGCCTGGTTCTTGCTCAGGCTGGTCTCTGGCCTCTGGCAATCCTCCTGCTTCAGCCTCCCAAAGTGCTAGGATTATAGGTGTGAGCCACTGTACCCAGCCTATTTGACCTTTTTATCTTTATGAGTCTTTTACTTAAAGACATACTCCTACAACAGAGACATAGCACAAGGTCTTTTATCTATGCATATTTGAAATGATTGTAGATTTCCAGGGGCATGAATCTTAGAACTATTATCTCTGTTCCATTTATATGAGTGACATGTCCTTAAGCACAGAGGCAGTCAACAACTGTTTTCAATTTATATCTATCCAGCACTTAACAAAAAGACATGGTTCCAGATAGTCAACTAGCCCTTTTAATTGCTATTTCTTTTAATTCTCTTAATAATCCTACAAATACATTTTATTTATCAATTTTATGATGAGGAAATGGGCCCCCAAATTTGACATTATTTGCATTAACATTGCATAACTAATCAAAGGTCACTCCAGGATCCACACTTTCATTCATCTAACTTCAAAGCTTTGCTCAGAGTATTTTGTCTTATTGGTGGTCAAAAGAAGGGTGTCAGTAACAAAACTCAGAAATATGTCCCTAAATTATTGATTATTCTCTATCCCTAATTCATCTTTCACCCATCCAGATAGAGAACAATATCTATGCATTCATCTGCCTTTCTATCCATAAATCCATCTTCTCATTGACCATTAATTTAAACATCAAATGTTTATTGAGCATGTAGTATATCCTAGCCATCTTGCTTACTTGCATTAGTAAGTGGGCATACGGTTGTGAACAGAAGAGACATGGTCCTTGCCCTCAGAGAGGTTACACAGTTCTTTATCACCTGCCACAGCCACACAGTGGATGGATTTTATTTGTCCACAGATTTATAGGACCCAAGAATTTCCATTATGTTGGGTCTGATGTTTTCATGTTTCACAATCTGCCTCTCAGGAAGCCATTTGTCTTGAACTTCTTGGATTTTTTGCTTCCACAAGTAGTCTGAATAGTGGAATGAAGATGCTATAATTAGATTTTCTAATTGAAGGATGAAAAATATATAAGACTGTGTCTTTTCTTTTTAACTAAATTTAACACTTAACTTAAATATTTCCCTCAGAGCTACTAAACATATGGCAAATTCTACTAACAACCATGTATATATAATATACAGGGTGGCTATAAGGTTTGTGTGCAATTTAAAATTGTACACACACTTTATGGCTACTTTGTATGTGGAAAATATTTGGTTATACATTCTTGATCCCATCCTGAAATCTTTCCACCTATTACCTGTCCCTTTGAGAGAACAGAAGCTGGTGTGGGGTAATTAATAGACTTGACCTCTAGAGTGAACAGATACACACACTAGCTGTGAGATTCTCAGAGTATTTTCAAAGGACTATGGTGGTGAAACTTGGAAGTGCTCTGTGGGAGAAGTTGTGTTTTGGTAGTAGTTACTGGTTAGGCTTTGTAATTTTTTTTCTCAGACTTCTGGCTGGTTCTCAAAAATTACCTTTAAGAATTGGATTTTGTAAGTTAAGAGCAGAAGCTATTATTAGCTGTGTGTTTGTGGTTGAAACATGAGGTCAGGTTTGGCAGGGAACTCTATGGGTGTGCGAAGGCAAGCCTCAGCCCAGCTATGCTGTGGCCAGTTGGTGTCTTGGGGAGCAGCTTATTCCTGGGTGCAGAAGGAATGCCTTTACCTTCCCATTTGTTTTGTGATTTAATAATGGAATGCTGCCTCTGGGAATTATGAGTGACTTGTAGCAAATTTTTATTAAGGATTCAATGTCCTAATGAGAATATACATATATATGAATGTGCATGTATAATTTCTATAGTCATAACAGCTTTATTAGGTCAGGGATCATGTTGGTATGGTTCATCATTCAACAAATAAATATAAATAGTTGGTGAATGAATGAATGAGTTTAAGATAGACACTTAGATTGATTCCATATCTTAGCTATTATGAATAATGCTGCAATAAATATGGGAGTGCACATATTTCTTTCATATTTGTTTTGAATATATATCCATTAGTGGGTTTGCTGGACTATATGGTAGTTCTATTTCTAGTTTTTTGAGGAATTTCCATATTCTTTCCTTTAGTGGCTATATTAATTTACATTCCCATCAATAGTGTACTACAATCTCCTTTCTCTGCTACATCCTTCCCAGCATTTGGTATTTACTGGTTTTTTATTACAGCCAGTCTTTTTATTTTTTATTTTTGTACTTTAGATTAATATGAGGGTACAAATGATTAGGTTACATTATTTGCATTTGTTAGGTAAAGTCCAAATTGTAGTTGAGCCCTTCACCCAGGGGGTGTGCTATATACTCTTACATTGTGTCCCTTAGGTAAGAGCTTACCAAATCCCTCTCCCTCCCTCCCCGCTTGCACTTAGTTGTGTTTTTCTCTCATGTGGGCATGTAGTTGTTTATCTATTGACATCATACTAGTATTTAGTACATTGGATACTTGCTTTTCTATTCTTGTTATACCTTTATAAGGAGAATGTTTTTTAACTTCATCCATGTTAATACAAAATATGTAAAATCTCTATATTTGTATGGCTGATTAGTATTCCATGGTAAATATAGACCACAGTTTATTAATCCATCATGGGTTCATGGACACTTAGGTTGATTCCATGGCTTAGTGATGGTGACTTGAACTTCAATAAACATTCTGGTGTAAATGTCCTTATAATAAAATGATTTTTTTTTTCCTTCTGGGTATATATCTAGTAATGGGATTGCAAGATCAAATGGAAGTTCTACTTTTAGCTCTTTGAGGATTATGCATACTTCTTTCCCAAGGGGCTGTATTAGTTTGCAATCCCACCACCAGTATAAAAGTGTTCCCTTCTCTCCACATCCATGGCAGGATCTACAGCTTTGGGATTTTGTGATGTGGGCTATTGTCATTGGGGTTATGTGATATCTCAAGGTAATAATAGCCATTTTAACTGGGGTGAGATGATACCTCATAGTGCTTTTCACTCACATTTCTGTGATGATTAATGATGTTCAGCCTTTCTAATATACCTATTAGCCATTTGTATGTCTTCTTTTGAGATATGTCCATTCATATCATTTGCCCATTTTTAGTCAGATTAATTGTTTTTTTTTTTTTTGCTATTGAATTGTTTTAGTTCGTTATACATTCTGGTTATTAATCCTTTGCCAGATGAACAGTTTGCAAATATTTTCTCCCATTCTATAGGTTGTGTCTTCACTTTGTTGGTGTTGATTTTGTATACTGAAACTTTACTGAATTTGTTTATCAGTTCTTGATCTTACAGTATTTTTTTTGTGTGTGTATGGAACCTTTATATTTTTATAAATATAAGATCATACTGTCCATAAATAAGAACGATCTGATTTCTTCCTTTTCAGTTTGGATATTCTTTATTTTGTTCTCGTCTGATTGTTCTGGCTGGGACTTCCAGTACTATGTTGAATAGAAGTCATTAAAGTGGGCATCCTTGTCTTGTTTCAGCACTTTTATTTTGCAATTTTATCAGCAAGTGCTAAAAGTAACACAAAACATATTATGATTTTAATTGGGATGTTGGTAAATGCTACATTTTAGTTCCATGGTGTTTATTGAGTATCTACTATAAAAAACTTGGCATATGCTCCCTCTTCAAGCTTCTTTGCTGTGGTAATAAACAAGCTACCCTTAAGATGGCAAATTTGCATCAACAGCTTAGGTGCCTACTTTGATTAAGTGCACTGCTTCTTGTTTGAGATACAATAAACTCAACTATGGAGTAAAAAAAAAAAAAAACTTGGCATAGAGCCATGGAGGTGATGCAAAATATGTTTTGGGAACAGCTAAAAGTCTAATCCATATACATATTTAAAGGTTATGATTTTATGGTTGTGACTGCTAGATTATTTGTGCTAAATAACACAGCTCAAAGATACTTTAATGATCTTATAGATTAACTAACACCTTTGATCAAGGATCAAGGATAATGATTTTCCTCGCTCTCTTATTTTGTAGATTAAGCAATTGAAGTGATCACAGTCATTTTTGTGACACAGCATAGTCCAGGATACAACAGTTCTACATGCTTTCATTTTTTGATAGTTCTATACCCTTCACCCAATTACTTTTTCCCTCCCCTATATTTGTTAACTATTTCCTTGAAGAGTCTGTTACATTGATACATTGTTTCTATATATAATTGATTTACTCTATTCATCTTAAGTTCCTATTAAAGTTTCTAAATGTTTGTTCTTCCCAAAATTTACTTTTCATCTCTATGTGTGCATACTTGAAAACAATTTTTTTCCCCATAGTGAAACTAAAAGCAACATACTAAAGTAGGGAGTATGAGGTAAGAAAAATCAAGATTACTGAACTGAACTCAAGAGCATTTGATGTAAGAATAGTGCAGCTTACCCATCTCAGCAATGTCACTTACTTTTCATGAATGAGAAACATGAATGCACTTTTTTTTTGGGGGGGGGACATGGTCTTGCTCTATCACTGAGTGCAGTGGCACAATGATAACTCACCATAACCTTGTACTCTTGGCCTCCAATGATCCTCCCACCTTAGTCTCCAAAGTAGCTAGGACTACAGGTGTGTGCCATCACATCTGGATAAGTTTTTTAATTTGGGGTAGATACAGAGAGTCTTGCTGTGTTGCCAGGCTGGTCTCCAATTAGGTTCAAGTGATCCTCCTGCTTCAGCTTCCCAAAGTGCTGGGATTACAGCATACCTGGCTGCTTTAATAATTCTTTAATGAGTGTCCCTGCATTAAATACTCTTAAAGCTTTATGATTTATAATATCATTATCCCCCCCCCCATCATTACATGGTAATTTTTCTGGGAATGAAATTTTATATTGACAGTTCTTTTTCTTCATCCCTTTAATGGTATTGCTCCAGGTTCTTCTACTATCTTTTGTTGCTGATCAGAAATATTTCTGTGCTTAATAAGTATTTCTTTTTTAGGTTAAGCTATCTCTTGTCTCTGCTGGATTTTATGATTGATATTTTAAAGTTTTACTAATATTTATCTAGGTGTGGGATTTATTTGTACTTATGCTGCGGAATACTCACAGGGCACTTTCAACTGAGGATACTCATTTTTCTCTCATTCTGGGAAACCCTTGGATAATTATATTCAAATATTGCTCTTTGTTTTTTTTTATTTCTACTAACAGATTCTAAATCTCAAATAAGGCTTTGAAGTTGGAGACTCACAATCTGTTCCCTGACTCATAAATGTTCTTTTATAAGTTTTGATTACTTTTTCTCTCTTTGGTGGCTTCTGGGTAAATTCCTTGGTACCAAAATCTAATTCACTAAATCATGTTTTAGCTACTTCAAATCTAAAGATCATTTTGTTATTTGAATTTTAACTTTAAAAACTATATTTTCTTAAGTTTTAATTTATGTCCTTTAATATTCATGTGTTCTTAGTTCCTTTTTGCCCAATTTCGTTTTATAATTTCTTTTTTTTTTTTTTGCAGTTTTTGGCCAGGGCCAGATTTGAACCTGCCACCTCAGGTATATGGAGACAGCGCCCTACTCCTTTGAGCCACAGACGCTGCCCAGTTTCTTTCTATTTTGATAGATGTGATTTCATTATTTATCTTTTTGAACATTTTACACATACCTATTTTAAAGTGTTTGTCAAGCTCTTTTATAAAATTAATTTCACCACAGTGCCCTCACAGTCTGAATATTGAGATTATTAGCTGTCTTTTTCAATTTTATGTTTTTTCATATTTTAGAATTTTGATCCATAGGCTAATTTTGAGTGGATATTTTGTTTGTGTTTTTCTAGCTCTCTTGCTCTTACACTTTCACATTCATGCTCTTTCTCTCTATCTCTCATCAGCATCGTTTTTTAGGTGACTTCCACTTTAGACCCCAGGACAAAACCACATTTTAGGTGATAGTTTTGGGACACTTTCTCCATAGTGATATTAAAAGTGATGCACAGCCAATCTCAGACCAGTAGCAGCTTGGTTCAGATGTTTTTCTAGTCAGTGGTTGTGCCAGTGCCTCCTACCTCTGTCGGTCTTTAGATCCATATAACTCAAGATTTCTAAATAGGGGCATACTGTTGCCATTTTAGCCAGATGATCCTTTGCCCTGTGAATTGTAGGATGTTAAGCAGCATCACTGTCCTCTACCCACCAGATGCCAGTAATGACACCTTCTTTCCAGTATGACAACCAGAAATGTCTCCTGGCTTTGCCAAATGTCCCCTGAGGAACAAAGTCATACCCTTCCCCTTGATAACCAATTATAAAACCAGAAAAGCCCAGAATCATTTGGCAATGTCTTATTTTGAGCTTCCTTTAATAAGCAGAGGATGCCAAATCCAGTCCAACTTTAAGCCTAGAGCCTGAGTTCAGTCTTTCATATTAAGTGGAGTATTTTTAATACCCTACTGGACAGAAATTTTTATATCCCGTTGCCTGGGTTGGGGCACTGAACCCAGAGGGCTGTGGCTTCATCCATGCTCACCGCTATCAGTCTCTGAGAATGTATATCTTAATTTATATTCTAGTGTTATCTTTTTGGTATTCTTTTATTTTATTTCACTATATACGTATTTGGAGTGAAGTGGACACCATAAAGCATGATTAATTCAAACCTTTTCTTAACCAGAAGTTATAGGAGAAAGTTTTATAAAGTTTACATTGTTTTCATTGCAGTACTTGATAGTTCATGTCCTTTAGATGCCTTCTTATTACCTTCCTGCCCCAATTTGATTATAATCTTTTTCTTCTCTCTGTTTTGTGTTTTTATAAGCCTCCATAAACCTGGTTTATTTTTAGCCAAATTCTATATTTTGAGTGTTGATCAAATGAATGAAAACCTGATATTTTTGAATGACTTGTACTGATATTTCTCTGTGACTTTGCATGTCATCTCTTTGAGACTGAGCACAGGCATTGCATATGGTATATTACAACAATGATGAGATTGTCCTACAAAGACAAAACGAAAGAAGGTGCTGCCTGTCATTATAATGCCGCACCTTCTTTCGCTCTGCAGGACAAGATTGAGGGAGAAGAGGGCAGCAGGAGGTTTAGACCTTGCTGGAAAACCTTCAGGAATGAAAGGAAATGTAGCCAAGTTGGAACCTATCCCAGCTCTTTCCTTCCATGTTAAAGTTAGTTAAGTCAATTCCAGTGCCTATTTATAGTTAAGTCTTGGTTTTGATTAATGATGTTGGAGAGAGATAGGAAAGGGGGAGGGGAATGCTAGGAGGAAGGGAGGAGGCAAAGCTGCCACAGCTGATATACTCATCTGTTGTTTGGACCTTACTCTTCATCACGTGTAGATTTCTGGCCAAACACAATAAAAATTATTTTTATTAAAGGGCAGTAATCCTTGTCAACATTTTCACTATAAGCCCAGGAAAGATACTAAATCCCCAAGCTCTGAATAAACTGTAAGATAAAACATGCTGCCTTTTTCACTGAGTCACCCAACATGCACTATCATGGATACAACCTAAGATTTACATGTCTATAGAAGTTAAGCTTTTATAAGTTAACAAAAATGAAATTAGTAAAACAAGCCTGCATTGATGTTTAAGCATAGATTGCTTTTGAATTGTAAAGATACACACAACTGGAATAGTATTCTAATATCATAGAGGAAAAAATTAGGATTTGAGAGTCTAAAGGGCTTGCTTAGAACTTCACAGTATCTTGGTTGCAGAATAGGACTAGATTCTATGTCTTATCCCCAATCCAAGGCTCTTGCTACTTCTGCCCAAAAGAGAATCAATTTTAATTTTGGTAACTAGCCATAAATACTTTTCTGGTTGACTTATGTTCTCTGCTTTTAAAGTTGGAAATAGATTAAAGTTTATAGTTCTCATAAATTAGCTTCAGTTACTAAGGAGATTAGTGTATTATTAATCCCTACTAGATTTTTTAGAAAAAAAATTTTTACTAAAACGCACCTTCCTTGAAAAGCGATATTTTCCAAAGAATTAACTCTCCAGCTATGCACTTAAACACAAAGCATTGTAAATAGGGATTGTCTGCATTTAAAAAAAAATATTTGTTTGCCTGGTAATCACGTGAGTTTAGATATTACAGTCAAGTAGAGGGCATTGCACAGTGGCTATATATGTAATTATTGTTCACTCACAGTAATTTGCTTTTGTGTCAGAATCTCAGTAGCGTGGGTTGGGTAATGATCATTTGTTTATCATGCATTGTGTTTGAAGACAGTTCAGTATATCAGAAATTAAATTTTACTTCTTAGCTTCCTCTTCTTTTTCTCTTCAGTGATTTCTATCTGTGGCACCAGGCATGTTGTACAAATTAATTAACCATGCATGAGCTCAGGGCAATCTACAATGATTCACTGGGTAAAACAGTTTCCTGGAATGCATTGTATTATAAATGAGGAGATAGTATAGACACCAGAATATATCAACTGTCAGTGAGTGTCTTTACTTATAGTCATATAGTTTTCTGCTTACTAAAATCGTCATGTATTTTGGTAGAATCTTCAATTTTGAAGGAAAACTGATGTGTAACATAATTTTTCTGTGTATGAGTATAAAGCTATATTAATTTCCTATAAACAAAGGATCATAAACTTAGCATCTTAGTGCAGCACAAATTTGTTATCTTACCATTCTTGACTTCAGGTGTCTGAGATGGGTTTCACTGCACTAAAACTAAGGTGTCAGCAGTACCTTGTTCCTTCTTGAGGGTCCCGTGGGGGGGCGGATTTGTTCCATTGTCTATTTGGCCCTCTAGAAGCTGCCTTCATTTCTTGGTTTATAGCCCCTTCCTCCATTTGCAAAACCAGCAGTATACCATCTTCTGATTTCTCTCTTACACTGCTTCTGTTGTCCCATCAACTTCCTTGATTCTCCTGCATCCCTTTTCCCGTGTAAAAACTCTTATGATTATGTTGAAATTACCTAGAAAATCCAGGATTATCTCTCCATCTCAAAGTCTTTAATTACACCTGTAGAGTCCCTTTTGCCATATAAAGTAACATATTCATAGGTTCTATGGACATCTTGGGGGGCATTATTTTGCTTATCACAAATACATGTAAAATTAGGAGACTATCTTAAGATAGCCTGTTCTCATACTACTTTGAATGATGAATATGATATATATTATTTAAACTAGATAGTTTTTATAGCAGTAATCTCAATAGCACCAATGGCCATAGAAACATAATGCAAGCCACAAAGGCAAGCTGTATCTAGATTTTCAAAATTTAGTAGCCACATTAAAAAAAAACAGGTGAAATTCATTTTAATTATAAATTTATTTAATTAAGTAGACACAAAATATTATGTGACATGTAGTCATTATAAAAATAGCAATGAGATGATTTACATTATTTTATTCTATTTTTGAAGCATAGAATATATTTTATACCTACAGCATATGACAATATGGATTGGACACATTTCATGCACTTAATGGTTCTTATATTGGGAAGCACAGCTCTGTAGCCAATGTTTTTATACTTCTGTACCCAGTAAGAGCCAGGTCGTATACTCAAAAGAATGTGATATGAAGGCTAAAACATTGAACTAGACCAGGATTTTTCATTCTCGGCATTATTGACATTCTAGATCAGGTAACTTTTGGTTCTGGGGAACCGTTCTTTGCATTATGGAATATTTAGCAACATCCTTGGTCTCTACTCCCTAGATGCCATTAACAACTCCAGTTGTGACTACTGAAAAGTGTCTCCAGATATTGCCAAATATCCCCTGGATGTAAAATTGCCCCTGATTGGAAACTATTGTACCAGACATAGAAAGTGGTTGTCTATCATTTGTTGCTTTAAGGCAATACTTGAGTCTATTTAGTTTCCAAAGAAGAGAGATTCATTTGGCTCACAGTTCTGTATAGAAAGCATGGTTCTGACATCTTCTTGGTTTCTGGTAAGGGGTTTTGTGTCTCTTCAAAATATGATGGAGAAAGTCTAAGGGGAAGAGGATACATGTGAAGAGATCAAATGCAAGGGACATCCTTGTTTTATAACAGCCCACTCACTCTTAAGGAAATTAATCATTCTCTGTGACCCAATCCAGTCTCTCAAGACAAGAATCACTCCTGTGAGAATAGCACCAAGCCATTCAGGAAGAATCTGCCCCCATGACCTAAACACCTCCCACTCAACATGGGATGTGGCGGGTCAAACAAACTATATCCAAACCATAGCGGAAGGCTTGGGTTTGAATTCTGTTTTCCATACACTCCTCTGTGACCTAGAAGGAGCCCCTTGAACTTGTTAAAATAGTTTCATCCTCTTCAAAATGGGTAAAGTATTATTTAGGCTGCTTGAGCCTCAAAAGAGACAGTGTAGATAAAATAACTCTGTAAACTGTAGATACTCTGCAATGGGAACTCAGCATTGTTTATATTTTATTTATGTTTACTACTTGAATTTAAGTGCAGCTATTCCAGTACTGATGTATTTTCTCATAATATTTGACTTATTTTTTAAAAATGTCCCATTTATGACAATTGGACTGTAGCATGAACAGGGTGTTTTAGGTGTTTTGTTTTCATGGCTGTTGATGCTCATGGGAATGCAGAAATAAGTAGAACTAGATCTTTTCAGTTGGCATATCAAACCTGAAATAACTGGGAGTTGCTTTGTGGCCGTCTGAGCTCTTGCAGGGTTCATCCTGCCCGAGGAACTTGCAAAGTTTTTCTGCAAATGATTAGTACTTTGATTGACCTAACAATTTTTGAACACCTTCTCCTGCCAGGAAAAGCACTAAGTCCTGGGAGAAGAAAAAAGAATGACGTGAGTTTTTATCCCTCAGTGCACTCACAAGAGTAGTAGGAGAAAAGCAGAGACACTGATGGAGAGTATTTGGATGCAAGTGATACTTGGAAAAGAGAGACTGCAAGAGAATACAAATAGAAGGTTCAGTTTGCAAAACAATTTGGGGGAAAATTGGAGAAAGGCCTGAGAAAGGTGAAGAATGAAAAAGTGCATAGACTAGCTCAATATTTTGGGAAATGGAACATAGCATGGAAGAAAGTGACAGGAAAGGAGAAAGTGGGAACATATCCCTCTGCCAAGGCCACATTTTGGTAGTAGTTGAGAGAAGGAGCTGGGAGTTCTTAGCAGCCAGTAGTACACTGAGCTGGGAATGGGTCCACCAGTAGTAAGAGTAGTTGGCAACATCACAGCATCCACTACAGGCTCCTATGTCTTGCCTCCTTTTCCCCATTATTGCCCCCTCAAGGAGCTTTTTGAAAGTATTTTTCCCCTAATCTCTGTCCCTCCTCATGAATTTCAATAGCATGGATGTGTTATTTATCTATTTATGTACCATAGGTGTATCTGTGCTTTATACGTTAAAATAATGTTTTCTTTGCCTCTCCCAATAATTGATTTTCACCCCCTTGGTGGCAATATTGTCTTGCTCAGAATGCGTATGTGCTACACTTGTGACTCGGGAGTTAGGTTCTTGGCCTTGGTTCCCTTGACTCATAAGAGTTTTAACAATCATTCTATGTTTCAAAGACTGCCCTCTTCTTAAGCCCTGAGGGAGAAGTCTGGAGTGAAAGTTTCTGAGAGGCACTGGGTGTGATCCTGCCATGTGCCATGTCTGCCCATCAGGTCCTTGAGAGAGGGGTTGGGAAGTGGGTGGCTGGGCAGGCCATGGAGAAGGTCCTGTTTGCTGAATGTGACATAAAGGGAAGTGGGTGCTGCCAGCAAAATCACCTGCCCTGACATGGACCATGTGCATCTGTGGGCCAGACACCATAATGACCTAGAGACCAAAACCCTTCTTGGCTCCTGCCAAGTGCTCCTGGCTTCATCTGGGGTTATTAGAAACAGGCCCAGCTAAAAATAAAGTCAAATCTTGCTTTCTATTTTGCTATTTTTCTTCATGCATGTGACTTGCTCAGGACCCTAGGGATGGGAGATGGGAGTGGATACAGACAGGATTTAGCCCAGAGCTAGCAAATAGCACCAACCATTCACTCTTCCTAACAGTGCAATTCCATTTCCTCTTTTCCAAAGAATTACAACCTGGTCACAAGCTACATTGCCAGAAGTAGGATGGGACTGGTGCTCGAAGCCTTATGATTTAATTAGAGAGTGGAATGCTAATGAGCAAATGTTGTAGGTAATCCCCACAATTGTCCATTATCTTTTACTCTACAGGCTTCCCAGGATTTTCTGTGGTAGCTAGTTCTGGTTGCCAGAAGCTAAGTGGATTAAACTAGCTAAAGGACATTGTGTGGAAGGGAAGTCTGTAGATGTCAAAACTGGGGATGGAGCCAGATCTCAGAAAAGGCTGAAACCTAAAATTAGAATTATACATGCTATATTCCAGATTCTTTCATTGCTGTGCATCTGCTTTCTACGTCTTTCTCTGTTCACTATCCTTCTCACATTCTCAGTTCCCATGGTGGCCAAAAGTAGCCTGCCCACAGGATTATATCCAGTGGGCCCTGCTCCCCACAGAACTTGATAACAGCTCTTCAGCCTTGCAGTCCCAATTCCCAGATGCATGAATATGATTGGCCTTGAAGTTGTTGCTCACATAAAACCTGCATTTTGGCTTTATGTTCAGCCATGTACAGAAAAACAGACACATGGGATTATGGTGATTTTTTACATCCTCCTGAGGCCAGCTGTACATGTGGCCCTTCCAGTTCTGTGACATTGAGATACCACATTATCAGTGATTACATTTGGAAGATTAAGCTAGTTTGAAGTGGATTTTTATTACTTACAACCAAGAATGTGTATATGTTTAGATATGAAATTTCTAAAATAAGTTATTTTTATACCAATTGGTTAGCCTCCATAATTTCCACAAAAGGATGTACTCCTTGATAGGATAGGTCTTGTGTTTTTTTGTGCTTTTCTGTCTGCAAAGCCTACCATTGTGGCCATGCTTGGCACATAACAGTCACATAATTGCCATTGCCTGTTGTATGCAGCCCTTCAGAACTCAAGAGTTATGAGATGAGAGAAAAGGTGGTTCTACCTTGGGAGAACTCCAAGAAAACTAGAGAAATAGCCTTGAAGGATGAAAAAGTCTTCAGTGGAAATGGGAACAAGAAGGGAGAGGAACTGTTGGAAAGAGGAGATATAATGCTTGCTGGTTGGAATTGAGAGAAGTCATTGTGCACTTCTTTTGGAAGATTTTTTTTTTTTTTGAGACAGAGTTTCATTGTGTCTCCCTCGGGAGAGTGCCATGGCATTACAACTCACAGCAACCTCAAACTCTTGGGCTTAAGCGATTCTCTTGCTTCAGCCTCCCAAGTAGCTGGGATGACAGGTGCAGGCTATTTTTTTGTTGTAGTTGTCATTGTCATTTAGGAGGCCTGGGCCAGGCTCGAACCCACCAACCTTGGTGTATGTGGTTGGCGCCCTAACCACTGAGCTATAAGCGCCGAGCCTTCTTTGGAAGATTTTCTTGAGAAGGTTTATCCTCAGCTGCTAAGTGAATGTCAGGCAGATACTCTCACAATTAGATCCTCTGTAGATCCCAACTGATTCTTCCCTTGGAAAGGTATGTTTTAGCAACTACATCCTTCATCCTAATGAGAACAGTCCTATTTTTTCCTCGTCATGCACTGTGTCAGGGCAAAGAATGCTGGATAACTTTTTCCCATTGTTATGTTCAGAATGTCTTTCTTCACACTTCATTTCAGCAAGTACATTGTGTCCCGGATTCTTGCTGTTTTTCTTAAAGGTGCAATTTTATTCACTATAAGGTCTTCTATTCCCTTGTAAAGTGTTTTCTATTATGGGTTCTTATTAATTGTACCCATCATTATTTATAAACTGTGTTTTGAAGCCCTAGATTTAGGGATCTTCCCCCTCTAGGCTAGGATGGATTATACGACAACAATCTGATGGAAAATAATGCATATTTAGATTTAAAACACCAAAATTTATTTATAGATATTCATTACAGCAGCACATACAATAGCCAGATAATAAAAACAACTCAAATTCCATTGATGAATGAATAAATAAAAGTGGGACATCCATATAATAAAATATTATATGGCAATAAAAATGAATGAAGTACTGATACATGCTACAACATGGATGAACTTTGAAAACATTATGTTAAGTGAAATAAGCCAGATACAAAAAGCATACATTGGATAATTCTATCTATATGAAATGTCTCTAATAGGTAAGTCTGTAAAGATAGAAACTAGGTATAGTGGTTGACAGATTAGTGGGAGAGGTTTGGGGGGTGATGGTTCATGACTGCTAATGGGTATGATTTTTTTCTGGGTTGATGAAATATTCTAAAATCGAGTGTAATTATGGTGGCACAACCCTGTAAATATGAGGTCAGACAATTAAGTTCCCAAACTCATCCTAGAAAAAGTGCTACATACTTCATTGCTGAATATCACTGCAGTCACCTTCAAGGTTCTCCTTTGAGAAGCTATGCACTGACACCAGTGCCTACTCCACCCTTCAAAGCAATTTTGGAACTCTTTTGCTGGAATGACCATTAAGTTCATGAACTCATCCTAGAAAAAGTGCTACATACCTCATTGCTGAATATCACTATAGTCACCTTCGAAGTACTCACCTTGGGAAGCTATACACTGACACTCTAGCACCTAGCCCACCCTTCAAAGCATTTTTTCTAGGATGAGTTCATGAACTTAATTGTCAGATATCGTATGCTAAAACCATTTGAATTGTATACTTTAAATGGATGAATTATGTTATATGTGAATTATACCTCCAGAAAGCTGCTTTTAAAAAGATATATTTCTGTGTGTGTATATGAATGTTTCCATGTGTATATTTACATATATTTTCAAATTTTCAGATTTTGGCAAGTGCACCAAGAATCATTAATATGGGCACTTGTTCCATATGACAAGTGGAGGAATTCAGAATGGTTATAACAATCCTGGACTCTGCTATTGGCAGTGTCAATTTGCATGGGTCACTTTCATTTTTTTAGGCTCAGTTTGAAATCTGGAAAATGGGGATAAGAAAACATCTTTGCATAATCCTGGGGCCCACAGTACTTTTGGGGCCCAACAACAATTTTTAATTTTTTTTTTAACTCAGAAGAAAAATGTCCTTTTAGGTCCAAGAAAATGCTTTAATCTATAATATTGATTTATTTGTCTTTATACTAATGTGCTTGTAGAACATATTTTGTAATATTTTTTACTGGAAGAAGAGACCTACGAGGCAAAAGTCCCTTAGGCCCACAGAAGGCATCATGAACCCTTGAACATGACAACTCTATGACCCAGGATGCATCTATATATTGCTCTGCAAACTCAACAAAAAACGTCCTTTAAAATCCTACCAGCAATTTATCAGCAGTACAGGGAGCCCTATGTTGAGCAGCTCAGCTGCACGCACATGGAGGTAAAAAGAAGTAGTGGATTGGCTGGGTTGGGTTACTGGCAGGTTCTTCAGTTTAGTAACCCCATCCTTCTTTTCTAGGGCATCATCGTCATTATTGCTGCTGTTTGTTGTGTCCCTGTTGTAGAGCAGGCACTCTACATTCATTTTCTCTGATCCTCACAATCTTCTCAAGGTGAATTGTGTTGTCCTGAGTGTAACAGATGCTATTGCTGCCCTTCCCACTTCCCCTGTAACCACTCGACATCACCTGCAGCTGTAGTTCTTGATATCCTGATGGTTCTCATTACAAATTCATACCACCATCTTTGTTTCTTCCTCCTCCTCCTTCTTCTGCCCCCTTCTTCTTGCCTCTCCTCTTCCTCTTCCTCTTTCTTCTTAAAATCTTCTTGGGGGCTTCTTCTGGCATCCCAGGAGCTTGTTTTGTTGTTTATAGAGGTGCTCAGAAGTGCCAAGAGAGGCTGACATCTCACAGGACAGCTCTCAATCAATGGCACATGGAAGTAAGCAAGTAAATGCCACAGCCACCTCCTTTCTAGTGAGTGATTCTGAGGTGTGTTCCTTGTGGTTGCTGGGTCCTTGACGGGATTGAGCCCCACCATAGCACTTTTCCTTGGCTTTTCTTCTTTATTTCCTTACTTCTTCCCTTGGGCTTCTTGAGATCACCTCCCACATAAGCTCCCTGTATCCCCTGTCTTCTCCAGTGTCTTCTTTTGTTGGAACCCAAGTTAAGATAATGAGTTTTTAAATGTAAAAAGTAAGGCTACAAAGAAGTTGGGGAAATTGGCCAAGGCCCTGTGGCCATTAATAATGCAGCCAGTTTTGCAACCCAGATCTGTGTGGTTATGGACTATCTGCTATCACATACCAGGAATTACTTTTTTAATTATGATGGAATCTTCCATTCATGGTGCCACATAGGTGTCTAGCCATACTCTACATGGACAAAGACTACACAAATGAAGACATCATAGCCAGGCTTGTTCAGCTTCAAAGCCTGAGTCCTTTCTCCAGGGATCTCCTTCTTCTCTGTGGTGGTTATGATAGTGGTGGTGATGATAACATTGATGATGGTGGTGATTGTGATGGTCAAAGTTTACTAGGCATTTATGTAGAGCCTGGCAGTGTGCAATGTACTACAAACACAGTCTCAGATTTAATACATTTCACAATCCAGTTTTACAGGAAAGAAATTATAACATCTCTTTACATTTTGAACACTAAAATGTACCAGAACCATCATTTTCTCATTGATAATATTGTTCCATTACTTTAGTTTACTTGTATTTGAAGGAAGAGTACTATCTCAGCCACTGTGCTCACACACTCTTGCCACTTTTGCAGGATTACCTTGGAGTTACTTACCCTAGAGTTATAGTTTTAAAGTATCACTTTGTAACAATGAAATAGATATATGAAATGGTGGTAAAGGTGAGATTAATGAAAACCAGGTTTTATCTATTTTTTCCAGTAAGGAGGACAAAACATTCTTAAATAATAGACTGTTGTATCCACAGATATAATTGCCTGCATATTGATGACTTAATTCTTACATCAGTGTTTTTGAAGCAAATATCCTAAGAAGAACCAAAATGTGATCATTTTACCTTATTTTTCATTGTAGCCTGCAGTGTCAGATGTGCTATTAGGCTTTTGCTCTGGCTCACTCAGAACTTCCTTGACAGAAACCAGAAGATTACAAGTTATTTGTTGGCTGAATTTTTTGGCTACAATTAAAGTAGAATATAAGGTCACTGTGACAAGCTATACTTTTATACATGCCCTCCTAACAGTAACCAAGCTGCCAATAGTATGAACTTTATTATATTCCTTCATAGCTATTTCAAAAATATGAATTTACCATGGATGATGGAGATTTTAAACCCTGAGCAGAAACTTCAAATTCTCAGTTGTTTATAATTCTGTTAGCTACATGATTTTTTTTTCCTTTGTAATACTTAAAACTTAAAGGAACTATAAATATAATTCATGAATTAGCAACTATAAGAACAAAATCTCACTCAGGCAAATCAATGCTGACCGATGGAGAAGTATTTGTATATCTTGTTATAGGAAATCAGAAGAACAACTGAAATAAGAAACAAACTGCAGTGAATTAAGCATTAAATGAGGTGGTTTTTCAATGTGGCATTTGTAATCACTACGTTTTGAGAAATCTTTATATTTTGCTAAGTGATCTTCCTAACACATGTAATGTAAACTATTAAATTATGCCTGATAGATAAGTTTCATTTGAAAGTGAAAGTGGCATCTAAATTAAACAATGACAAAACTCACTGTTTGGCCCAGATGGAGTTTTAAGATTTTAAAAAGTAGAAGTGAGCCTTAAGAGATCTGAAAGGAATTTCAGATATGGGGTGTTTGACACTAATAAGATGCTCCCATTGCACTTTCCCCTACGTGACCCCTAGGTTATGCCTATGGGAGATCCTCATTGTTAATTTCATTTTCACTGTAACTCATGATGTCATTGCACAAGATCCATTCATTCACACTTACAGGTTTCAGTCACTGATCCTGTGCTCTACTAGGACTCCTAAGAACTTCAGATCTTCTTGGTCGTACCTTGCCTTAAAAGAGATCATAAAGTATGCATGGACTATGACTAAATGGAAACTAAAACAGGAGAGAGCCTTCTAGAGGTTCTCAGAAATAGATAACATAGCAAAGAACTTAGTAACAATTCAAGACAACCCTTTCAGAACCATTACAAGAAAATCCACTAAGTGCAGCACCTCTATCCTGGCAAATCTTTATTAGTTCTCTCACTTCGTTTGTATAACTTGGATGAAGCTAAGACACTTCCTATTCAGTCCAAGTAGGTGTCACATTGAAATAAACACAAATTCAGAAACCTCCAAAAGTTGAAAAGCAATTTAAATCTTCGTTGTGCTGTTCTTTACAGTGAAATTAGATTGCATAACACACAGAAAATCATCCTGAAGATCTTTAACTATCTAAATCCCCAAATCCTACTCCCTACAGCAAACAATATTTGCATAATCTCATTCTCTCCTCCCTGCTCTCCCCTTCCTTCTCATCTCTTCCTTTTCTTCGCCCTACTCAGCCTACTCAGAATCTTGGAGTTGCTCTTGTCTCTCATGTGAATAAGACAGTCCTCTCTGGGATCTTTTAAGTTCACCTTTCTACCCATGACCTAGATGGCACAAATAAAGGCCAGGTCCTATGCTCTTCTATCAAAAAGACTCTGTCTTCTTGAGGGCTGAGAGAAGGCTCTGAATATCCAAATGATGTTATTATTTTTGCAATGCCACATTAGTTTCATGAACTATTTCTGGGAGACAGTCTTTCTCAGGACTTCTGGGATATCTGGATTGGAGGAAAAGCTCTAGAAGTTAAAAGTTACAGCAAGGCATTTAACAGAAAGTACCAGGCACCCAAATGCCTGCCTACCTGCCCTCCTCACGTGGCAGCAGAATCTGAACAGTGCCTTCATTATGTGGAGGGAATGTCCAGAGAGGTGTTCTAGAAGTAGCATAGACTGGTTAGCTGCCACAAACACTGCTACTTCACCCTGTTCTTCCTCTCCTGACCCATCTCCAAAGCCACTGCTAGCCACCGGTGCTAGCAGAATACCAGTGTCCCTATTGCCAGGCACTCCCACATTCCCAGGCATGCTGCTAGTTTCCATGCAGAAGTGAGGAAGAGTGGATAGTTCCCCAACTCAGACTTGGGCATTTTGACCAGAAATTTGGGTGCTGAGTCTCTGGGGGAAAGCTAGGGTCCTTGACTGGACAACTGAAACCCAACCTTAGGGAACACATACAGAACATTGCTCTCTTCCTCCTCCTTCCCCTTCCTCCTCTCTCCTCCTCCCTCCTCATTCCTCCCATTCCCCATACCCAATCCCCAACTTTTTTCTCCTCCCCTAGTTACTTAGTGTAGGTCCCCACGCAGATCACTGTGTACCAACTGTAGTGGATGCTATGGGGCTTTTCCAGGCCCTTATGCAGGGACAGCCCACTCAAGCTCAGTGGCTGGGAATAGTGCCTACTCCTGCCTCACTCCCACAGCCTTCTCCCAGAGCCCACCAGCTCCTTCCAGTCCTTTAGCACTTACGTTACTCAGTCATTGGGAACTGCTTATTGGCATCCTCCTTCAGGATTTGTGCCTCTTTGTGCCATTAGGGCCCCTTGTCATTAATCATTCCTATGTATCCCGATCATTGACATTTATCTACCAGCACATGGTACTCGTGGGACATGCTTCTAAGGACACCACAGTCTAGCCTCTGCATGGTGTAAGCTGGAAATGCCAAGCAGTTCACATCTGGCATGATCACCCCTCAGCGTATATTTGATGGGTATTTGTACATAAATATATACCGGCTTCCTCAGCTTTGTTGGAAGAACTCTGAGGTGTGTTCCACAGTCTCCCAGAGGTCCCCAGCAGAACTGAGCCCCACGTGCCCACAAGGGTAATCTGTGCTACTGGCTTCCTTCCCTTCCCAATGTCACTTCATACTCCTCTAGTAGTGTTTCCTGGGAACACCACCAAAATAAACTCCATACACTCATATGCTTGTCTACTACCCATAACTGGGATCGATCCTGCCAGAAGACTTTGAACCCTGCCAGAAGACTTTGGGAGATAGTGTAGAACACCCCTCAGAGTTATCCCAACTGGGGACCAAAGATGTTGATGTTTTAGCCCACCAACACTTCATTTGTCATTGGTAAGGGCTGTTTCCAGGGGCATTAACTTTCTGGTATTTCCAGTTAGCTCTGCACAGGAGGTCTTGCTCTTTCAGCCAGAAAAAAGCCTGCAGGCAGAGATTTACAGGTGTTCCCGGTAGGCAGCCTTCCATAGGCAGAGGTGAAGGTCAAGGATGGGGCATCAGTAATATTTGATCTGATTTTGTTATGTTTCTAAAACACTGAGGTTTTCCCTATTTATTTCTGGGCCTGGAGCCCATCAAATAGAATGCAAGACTGTTCTTCCCCCACATTAAACACTGAAAGCATCTGGCCCTTGACAGTCTGGTTAAGCTGGTGTGTTATCATCCAGATATGCTCTGGGGTTTTTATATAGAAAAATTGCAACTATCCTTCTGGATACCATTTTACTTTGGCTTACTTCGGATTCCCAGGAATTCGTGCATGGGCAGAATGCTGGGCCTACATTCTGGTGAGCTTTCGACAGTGGCGCATGGTATCTTAGCTATCACAGCAGCACCACTCATCTATAAGAAAGTTCCCAGAGGAAAAAGCTGCCCCAGAACATAGGGTAATTTATACCTGAAAGCCCTTACTATAGATTGGTCCCTCTATTCCATTTACCCTCTGCAATCTTCATTTTGCACAAGTGAAAACATTTGGTTATTTGGTTTTATTCTTTTTTTCTTTTAAGACAGGGTCTTGCTATGTTGCCTATGTTGATCTTGAACTCCTGGGCTTAAGTGGATTTTCTTGCCTAAGCCTCCCTAGTAACTAGGATTACAGGCATGTGCCACCATACCTGGTTCTTTTTAAACTTGTATATACTTAATGTGTACAACTTGATGATTTGGTATACATATACATTGTGAAATAATCACTATAGTCAAGTTAATTGTCATATCACACCTCACATAGTTATCTTTGTGTATGTGTGTGTATGTGTGTGTGTGTGTGCACTCATGTGTAGTGAAAACAGTCAGGACCTATCATCTTAGCAAATTTCAAGTATATGGTACAGTATTATTACCCATGGTCACTCATCTGGCATAACTGAAACTTTGTACCTCTTGACTGACATCTCCCCATTTCCCATCTCTAGCCCCTGGCAACCTCTACTCTATTTTCTACTTCTATGGGTTTGAGTATTTTGGATTTCACATATAAGTAAGATTATACAGTGTTTGTATGTTTCTGGCTTTTTTCACTTTGCATTATGTCCAAAATGCTATGGAGATTCCTCAACAAATTGAAAATAGAGTTTGGTGCAGTAGCTTGTGCTTACAATCCCAGGGCTTTGGAAAGCCAAGGCAGGAGGTTTTCTTGAGACCAGGAGTTTGTGACCAGCCTGGGCAACATAGTGAGACCCCCCTCTCTATAAAAAATGGCTTGGTGTGTTAAAAACATTCAGTGGGGAAAAGACTCTCTATTTAACAAATGGTGCTGGGTGAACTGGCTAGCGACCTGTAGAAGACTGAAACTGGACCCACACCTTTCACCATTAACTAAGATAGATTCTCACTGGATTAAAGACTTAAACTTAAAACATGAAACTATAAAAATTCTAGAAGTAAGTGCAGGGAAAACTCTTGAAGGAATCTGCTTGGGTGAATATTTTATGAGGAGGACTCCCCAGGCAATTGAAGCAGTATCTAAAATACACTACTGGGACCTGATCAAAGTAAAAAGCTTCTGTACAGCCAAGAATGTAGTAAGTCTAGCAAGCAGACCGTCCTCAGAATGGTAGAAAATATTTGCAGGTTATACTTCTGACAAAGGTTTAATAACCAGAATCCACAGAGAACTGAAACGTATTAGCAAGAAAAGAATAAGTGATCCTATCTCAGGGTGGGCAAAGGACTTGAAAAGAAACTTCTCCAAAGAAGACAAGCGCACGGCCTACAGACACATGGAAAAATGCTCACCATCCTTAATCATCAGAGAAATGCAAATCAAAACTACTTTGAGATATCACCTAACTCCAGTAAGATTAGCCCACATAACAAAATCCCAAAACCAGAGATGTTGGCGTGGATG